>JAJKLB010000014.1:600000-886489 GCA_022432525.1 Daldinia grandis
AAACCATCTAGCAAACCATTTTAAGCAAGGCCAAGTTCTAGTCTTCTTTTTATTTTGCTTGCTTTATCACTTCGGTCATCTCTCTTTTACAGATGAAATGTCATAAACGAAATCATGCAACAATCAAGCCTATCTACACGTGTAAATACCTAATAGTCACAGTACACACATTCACAAGTGTTGCCAATGTTTGCTCAAGAGCCTGAAAGCTTGTATATAAAACTTTTCGTACTATTTTACTTTTCTTCCCTCCTAATATTCGTGCATATTTATCAAACACCACACTTCTAACTTAGAACAATGGAATCCAACCGCCGACTAAGCGATAGCCAGCAGACGACATCGCGCCGACCCAGACGCTCCAATATTCCCACTAGACAGGCTAGTTCCCGCCATCATATCCCCACGATGGCATATGACAGCGACCTTGGGGGGCCGCTAAGCCTTGAGGAGTTGGGCCAAAGAAGCGTGTCCACGTTCGGGGAATCAGTGACCGAACAGCATCCCATTACTGACGCCGCAGCGCAGCATATAGAGTATCTACGGAGCTTCGCAGACTTCCAAAGACCCAGCGAAGCTTATAACCACACCGGACCCGGTTGGTACACCACATCTGGGATCCCCAGGTCGGAAGAGTCAGATATCTTAGCCAGTTTGATTAATGGGCGACCGAGTAGGGATCACCGGGAAACCCTATCCCACAGGGAATTCCTCAATCATATCCTTGATACCGGATTTGAGAGGTCTAGTGCTATTCCCGATCCAGACGAGATTGCTCGGTTCGAGTCCTCTATATTTGATCCAAATCGCCCATCTTCTCGGTCAACCCGGTTCAACAATGCTGGCGAGCCCGCTAGGCCAGACACGCCGGATACGCTTGATGAGGATATGACATACCGGCTACAAGACTCGTCGGGAAGAGCTCCTACGCCCCACGCGGCTGGCGTGTTCTACCCGTCAGACCATCTCAACGGACGTTGGCATCGGCGCAACCGGTTCGGCCAGTCCTTACCGCTGAATCGCCCTACTATATCCAATAGTACGACTATGCTTCCCTCGGCAAGAGATAGGCCTGCTAGTGAAGTATTTAACCGGCGAAGCAGAGCCTATCTATCTACCGAAGGTGCCTTTGCCCATCCCAGAATATCCAGCTTGCCTACTGCCAATAGCTCTGAGACCTTACACCCCGAACTTGGCACTCCCATAATGACTCCCACATCCAGTGCGTCCGATGGTGCCATCGATGTGAGCGTCTTGCGAGTTACTGCGGTCCCTGAACAGTCCGTGAACCTAGTCGCCGAGCAGAGCATAAACAACGGAAGCGCCAGCACCGCCGGCGAAGATAGCATGAGACTTGACGGTAGCGGCCGTCCCGCGCCTATCCCCGTCACCATCTTGATATCTATCGAATTTGACGACACTATGTTTGACATCCAGGGATACGACGTGACTATGAGGCCGCGGAGTAGGCAGGTCGGAGAAGAATAGGGGGAACAAGGAGCCTGAAAATCAAAGAAGGAAATTAATTTAGGGGGAGGGGAAAGACAATCGCTTGTGATGTTAGATGAGATCACTTACCTGATTTAAGGCGCAGCCTTCTAATGTACGTACAGAAATAGGAGGATGAAAATACTGAGAGGTGCCTATGTTAGATAGGTACATAAGATAATCATATTTAATTATTTTATTCAATCATCTTTTATTTTCTTTTCTTTTCTTGTAGATATGGAACGTAGGTATCTAAAGGAGAGGTATGTAGAACTTAACAGTTTGATCAACATCGGGGTACACTACTATGTATTGTGATCTCCAACGGCAAAACCATGTTTCTCTAAGAACCGGATGCTCCTAAACTCAGGAGAGCCGTTCTGTTCTATGACAACATCTACCATACACTGGGCAGTGTACATGTATAGTACCAAATCGAGATTTAACTCTCCTATACACTACACATTATCATTACATAGGTAGGGTATTGTTAACATCATAACACAGTCATAAAAACCCCGTCTCTACATATGTACCTATCTACTCCTGAAATTCTTAACCTAGATACACCATGCACTATCAATTCCAAAGCAATCCCATGGTCACAATACTAAATCTAAGATATACATACCCCTTCCTCACGCCAATACCAACCGACGCACCCGAAGGCGTCAACGTCGACTCGCTCGGGACCTCACTACTCAGCGCCGCCACCTCCGTCAGCACCGTAGTTCCCAGCTGCGAGCTCTCAGCCTCGGGCGCACCCGCAGCCGCTAAGGATACACTCTCCGCCATCCGAGACCGCATAGTCGGTGTCGGCGTCACATCAGGAAACCCATCGTATCCGTCGCCGGAACTAGCGCCCGTGTACGTGGCGAGGGCGCTTAGACACTAATTGGCTATTGGGCCTGTGGGGGTTGATGTCTACCTACGTATGTAGTAAGATCAAGAGATAAAGTCGGGGACTTGCTATTTACTACCTACCTACCTAGGTACCTACCTACCTAGGTACCTACCTACCTAGGTACCTACCTACCTAGGCATCATCGTCAAAATCCATTGCGGCTTTGAGCTCCTGCTAATCTCGGTTCGCCACCCGAACCCGAGCCTCAAACCCCGAGAATTCATGGTAAATCACCACCAGCCCAATCGGCCCACGACCTGGTGTGGATGATGGCACATTGTCTCGATAACATCTATTCCATGTATGTATGTATATATGTATATATATGAAAGGCACGAGACTTCATCAACTTCGCAGAACCACACGTATCAGTTGAACACACAGCAACCTCCCAATTGTGGCGAGAGAGGCGGCATTCGATAAAGGAAGCAAAGATCGCCCTCCGTTCTACATAGATCATCGGCCCCTGCAGCACACGGCGCGTCAATCCGGGGTAAGGAGGACCTGCATAAGCGAAGATGAGCTTGCGATGACTTCCACCAACCATTCATTCCTCTTCGCTGCCACTCCTATACTTGCCTGCCTGCCTGCCTGCCTGCCTGCCTACCTGCCTAAGGTATACATAACTATAACGATTCCCTTACTCCGACAAGATCCGCAAAGTTGGGTACCTTATGCACCAAGTCCAAGGCCTGGTAATTCTATTAAGTCCCTCATGAAGCGGAATAAGAGCCATTTCTTATACCTAGAGTAAATTTTTTTTAAATAAATAAAAAAGAGGAACTGCCTACATATCTACGTGGTATTGGGCCGACTGACATGGCCTGCCTTGGTCCTCGTACGATTAGCTGCGGCTCGCTGGGTAGCAATTCTCCCGGAGGCCACGCCGGTTGGGAACTGCACTAGGAAGCAGGTATCTATTTTCCCTAGCTACTGGACTTATAGTCTTAATCAAATAAATAAATAAAAGAATGAAGAGGAGCTTTAACTTGTAAGGCACTCTGGTTAAGTCCCACATCTTAGTATTATGAATTACTTGCTGCCAACCTCACTCGTCAGGTTTACAAGATGCGCGAATTTAACCAAGACGCGCCACATAATAGTTCATTAGATTGAACTGGACTTCCCCTTGAGAAGGGTTTCCTGTAACATGTGGATTTGAAGTAACTACTGTTGGGAGCCTACTGTGTAGTGTGCTTCTGGACGATGTTTCTCATAGTCGTCTCTTTGTAACCTCTCCCCTAAAAACCAATCAGAAAGGACGGCAGATGCAAGTGATGTATGTACTTACCAGGTAATCTTCCCGCTGCCATACCTAGGTACCTATTGATGTCATAAAAGACCCTTAAGCTGGCCTACCCTAATTCTATAAATAGTAACGTCAACAGTTAAGATATTATATTAGTGATATTATATATTATATATGATATTAAATTTTTATTCCGCCCTCATATCCGTATGCAGTAACACCGAAATTAGGAGATCGTAACACCTATTATCACGAGTTGGAATGGTTGACTAACACCCCGCGGTGACTAGACAGAGCAAACTAAACCTGTGGCCTTGTCGTCATCGCTGATAACGGCAAGTATTTCAATGGATACTCGCAATGCTATATAAATGAAGAACTACCCAAAAGGTGCCTGAGCACCACGCGGACGTACAAGTGATGCGTTAGTGAAAGTAATATTATCGTATAGGTAAATTGAAGCCATTCACCTTGAAGTATGTGGTTGCAAGGATGCAGTCAAGGTAGGACAAGATCTAGGATGTGAAAGACTAGAAGGCGACGGTAGTAATTGGACACGGCTCTTGATTTGCGCTCGTGTATCTGGCAAGCTCTGGAGCACGTGAAGATCGACTATTGGATTGGACTCTTGGACAAGTCGGTTTGTATCCAAGTACAAATTCTACTCACTTCAAACTCGCATGTATAGGGGTGACATTGCCATTTTCGAAACTTGTATAACCACGAGCTTCACGAGCGAACTCACCTATCATTTGTAGCACGGCAACCTTAGAACACGAGAACTGAATAGTGATGAACTCTGATACCGTGATGATATTGGTGAGCACCTTTGTGATAGGTAATTTCAGCTGACGTGCTGACATCGAGATAGTGTGATACGCAGAACGATATGCGCGGCAGTTAGAAGTAAGCAGGCAGACTATTGAGATTAGGATGGATTACGGAATTATGACTCTCTATGAGCAAATCATGTTAAAACAGAAATTTAGTGCCACCCTGTGTTATTCGTATTCCATTAACGCCATGGCCATGCAACCTCGAACCAGCTTTCGCGGAGGCCTCCCCACTTGTGATTAACGGTTGCGCTGAAGTACTGTAGCAACCCAACAGCGCGTTCTATCCAGCCCAACTATCCAATAAAGTCCGAGAGGCATCTAACATTAGATTTAGAATGGTGGGATTTGTGAATTATTGTCGTCCTCTTTCGTGTATTTTGGGAATGAAACCTTTTTTTGTGACGCGGGGACAGGGGGTGCCAGAGTAGGTGATACGCAGAATCTATTCCTCTTCATCATGTTCGACGAGAGTGATCATGGGCTTGTCGCCCAACAGCGCCTTGCCCTTGAGATTCGTAATTTCAATCATGAACAGGTAACCCATGACTTCAGCATCCGAAAGCTCCACGAGTTGGCCTGCAGCAGCAGCAGTTCCTCCTGAGTTACCCAGTCAGTTGAGAGGACAGGCCGAAACGGCAGAGTAAACAAGAAAGTTACGCTAGAACGCCAAAACTGGATGATGCTTTATCGTTGAAACGGCGGGTTTCTCCCTGGCCAGTATTTTTATGCCACCTAGTGGAGATTCTTATTACCGGTATAATTGGAGCCGACTTCTAGCCTCATAGTGGACATTTGCTTTTGTCATGGCTAGTTATGAGCAAAACTTTGGGTATAGCAGTGCTATCGATTGCCGCCATTGTTTCCCTAGATTTTACTCATACTAGACTGATCATAGGTAGAAGTGCGGGAGTATATTTGAAACAGGGACGGATAGGTTAGGGTAGACGAAATCAAGGCTAGTGAGAGCTAACTGAGAGCCAACTTATGATATGACGCTGAGAGGCCCAAGAAAAACCTAGTAGAAAGTACGAGTGACAGGTAGACGCAAAGCACTCAACTTACCAGTAGCAATGATATCGTCCACGATCAAGCAACTTTGTCCGGGCTTGATAGCATCGGTTTGCACCTGAAACTCGTCTGATCCATATTCTTTTTTGTACTCAACTGTTCTGCATGCGCCTGGCATCTTGCCCTTCTTCCGGACGGGAACGAATGGGCGGTTGAGCCTCAATGCAAGTGAAGGCCCGAAGAGGAAACCGCGTGCTTCTAGACCCACTATGACATCTGGTATCTGGTCGCCGTATCGTTCTCGTATTAGGAGGGCAAGTACTTCGAGGAGAGACTCAAATGCCACAGGGTTCTGGAATATCGGGAGGATATCGATGAAGTTTATACCGGGGATAGGGAAGTCAGGTACGAATCTCAAGGCGTCGACCACCAATTTCTTAGCAGTCTCTAGCTTCTCCTGCTCGTGCGCGAGCAAGGCGTTTACCGATTTACTGGCGAGTTCGGTGGTACCGGCGGCGGAGGAGGCGGGCTCTCGTCGCGAGGCATCGGGTGCAGCAGTTGGAGTGATGCTTGGCTGATCTGGGTTGGCTGCCACGGGATCAACGGGGATGTTGGAAGTGGCTAGACCGCTCATGCTGAGGAGGAGGAAAGAAGGAGAAGAAGGGAAGACGATGAGGAGTGAAGGGCAGGGTAGGCGATATGTGTACCTTGGGGGGAGAGAAGATAATGCGTGAAAATTTTTTGGGGGTGTGGCACAGTGGAAGGGCCAGGAGGGGAGTCGAAAGACGAATGGGATAGGCAGACAAGGCAAAAGCCAAGTCAGACAAACAGGCAAAGAGACAAGGCCGCCTCAGAAGTGACCGCGGAGGAATGCGCAGGGGGCGGGATGAGGATGGGATGGGATGGGGATGGGGATGGGGATGGGGATGGAAATAGAAGTGTAAGGTAGCCTGCTTGCCGCAACCCGGGTGGTAGATAATAATAACAACAACAATAATAACAACTTCTGTCCTTGGTTAGAAGGCCTGTGAGTTTGTGAGATGTACAATACCTGTGTACAAGTACAGGGGTGGACGAGTAAGAATAAGGAGAAGAAAAGGGCAACCAAAGATGTGTGACTGTCGTTGGATAAGGAAGACCGAAACTAAGACAACGAGTTTCTAAGAGGAAGTGGAGTGGTTGACAGAGTGGGATGAAGCTGAGGTGAATCTTTTTTTTTCCCTCTTCGAAACATTTTTTTTTCTTTGGAGGGGTAAACCTTCTAGTTGCGGTGTCTAGTTCTTCGTACCGCAGTACCAGGCTATACTTGCATCTGATAGGGATGGCATTACTTCCCTCGGTACCTGAGTGAGTACAGAAACATGCAAGACCCCACCGACAACCTAGCTGAACCCTAAGGCAGGTTTAAAGTACCTAACATACCTGCTTAAAAACATAGCCCACTTACCAAAACGGGTAAGCTGTAGCTGGAAGAGCAGGATAAAGAACAGGCACGATAGATAGGTACATGCAGCTAGCTCCAAGAAGTTACCATCTATAATACATAAACTAGATATCGGTGAGGTGAAAAAAAGAAAAAAAGGTAAAAAAACGGTCTACTCTAGTTAGTAGATTTATTAATTCAAACCATCCAGGTAACAAATGATCAGGCACATACCTAGGTATTCTGATACTGTACTTCAGGTAATATCCAAGACGAATGATGAACCTCTCTGCCCCTCTCTTGTGAATGTAGCAGGTGGGCGGTGCAGGGGGTTTCCATAGTTTTTCTCGGTGCTCACCACTCGAAACCCCACTGCTTCCTAATGCCACCATACCGAACGGAGGACTAGAAGGACTAGAACGTATGCAGGCTTGGATGCGTTATCAGGGATTGCTTCTTTGCTGATGGCTTGTTCCGGCCAACGCCGTACCTTATTAGCACCAGCGTTTACATAATCTTTGACTATAGAGCCATAGAAAAGTGCCAGCTGTCGGGGAGTTGGCGAAGGGCTCAATATTATATGTAAGCCGTACATGTTATATACATGGAGCTCCTGGACGTGTCCGCAGAGGCGTGAGCAGCTATGCATGTATATGCGGTGTAAGGCAACGTATGTAATGTGTCTGGTAGGAAAGCAAGGAATCCGCAGTGGGACGAACATACTGGCAGACTGTATACCTATCTTTCTGCTGCGCAGGTAGTTTACCTACGCAGCTACCTACCTAAAGTACGCTGTTGCTACGAGAAATAGGTATCGAAAAGGGAAGATTCCTTCTAGAAGCATTGTCACCCTACAAATTCATCCGAAGGAATGGGATGATCAGGGGAAAGTGTTACGGGATACTGGTTGGGAGACCTCAATTATCGGTCGAACGGTATGTATATAAAATTTTCGCCACCTTCCTAAACTATTCGTTCGGTCTTTGAATAGGCTTACCGCAGGGGGATATTGACAGTCGTGGGACTAATTGTGGTCTCGAGATGGGGGGTCCGAATGGCACAGTATCTTGTTTAAGAGCTTGGGAGAGGCTATATAGATATCAGATGTCAGAAAAGGGGGGGGGGGGGAATATATATATGATAGAAAAGCTCTTTACGAGTAATAACGATTGATTAACTACACGCAGATTACTTGACTATGCGCATAGTATATCTTGTAAGTTGTAAGTTGTAAGTTGTAAGTTGTAAGTTGCATGTCGCATGTCGCATGTCGCATGTCGTAAGATATAAGTCGCAAGTCAACTTAGCGATATCATATCTATCGTAACTCTCACTTCTCATCTATCACTGCAGATGATAATAATAATATGTACCTCATAATGTAGATACTGTACGTAGACGCATGTAGGTAGGTGGTATTGTACAGGTACAGTATGTATATCGTTCCTATATTCGTGTGTTGTAGTATATTATTATTCAATATTGAAGAAATAAGACCAGGGATTAAAAATAGTTAAGCAATTGCTCTGCCCCACCTCTATTAGGTTACTATGTACGGATGTCCCTTTCAAAAGTTGTGTCCATAGGGAAACCCCTGTCAAGCTGTTAACAGCTGGCAATTAATAATCGCCACTTGATATCACAACATTGTCTTGTACATCCAATACTTATCTATATTTACTTTATAATCTCTTAACTATTTGTAAGGATATAAAATCTAAAAAAAGGAATATAAGGTATTCATTTATACAAATATATAATAGCCATGAATTACGAAATTGTATACGTATTATAAGGATGATGATTGTATTGTAAACATGGAATGTATATTAAAGTACATCATATTTTTCGGCAAGTAGCTGCTAGCAGTCCTGGTCAGTGCATATCGGGGCTGACAAGGGTCTCCCTATGGACATAACTTTTGAAAGGGACATCCGTACCTACCTCTCATTAAGAACCTGGAAGTTTTGGGAAATCGCGATTTGGTCGTTTTTGTCCGACCCCACACTTTACTTCCTCAGAAGACTTTCCTACATTAGTGTAGGTACCCATTTCACCTTTCTTCCCTTCTTTTCTATCAGCGAACCTCCCGAAACCCCTGGCTCATCTCTTGCTTCCCCGTAGTGTATACCCGACATTTCCCATAACCTGTCCCTTAGATTCTCTGGTTACCGACTTACATCCGCTCCTATGTAGTGTAAGCTATAGTGACTCGCACAATCCTAGCCTGGTCCTGTTTCGATTACGGTCTTGGGTTCTTGGCCATCCGCTCGGGACAACAGTCTAAAAGAAGAACCATCACATTAAAAATTCCCTAATTGCCACCTCCCGCTGCGTTGTGTGGAGCATTGATGAGGTGATCGAGGTGATCATTGACTAACAAGGTGCTATTGACGCTGTCGAAAATCGTCTCGTCAACTGCATCCACATACTATGTATACCACATCCCTACAACCATACATTCCACCTAGGTACCATACATACGCACAGCGGCCCGGGATCCAGTTAGATTCTGTCTCGGTAACCCATCGTTTTCTTTGAGTACCATTAGAACCAATTAAACCGATACCATACGAGGTATGTACGCTTCCACATCAACCAACAAGACTCGTATCCCGCTCGTGGAAACATGGGGCTCAAAGGCCGCGTTGCGCCTCAATCGCCCCCCCATCCTCTTTTAGTCGAATTGGACTGGCTCCTAGCCTCCTTCGATCGAGGTGTCACAACGACTCCGGCTCCTGCAACCACATCTCTTGCATACTCAGCAACCGAGACAGGGGATCCAGATGTTGTGACCAACAGGTATTTAATGTTGTAACCACACCACGGTCCCCTCACATGTTTAAACTCTAGCTACAAACGTACACCTAGATGTCTACGACCGTTCTGTCAACTCTAGCGATGAATCTAGTCTCATGGCCGGGGAGGATATCCGGATGATTGGACGCCTAGCAAGTGGGCACTGTATCTCCTGGCTGGGTCCTATTCTGAAAACGCAATAAGGATTTGGGTCGATACAGCCTCGCACATATTAACCCGCCGGTTTCGCCGAATCAATGTTGAAGTTCCTACCTCGATACCTACACTAAATTGAGCTGCCAGGTTTATCAAGTTGCTTTTGCGTAAGCCGGCCGTATTAACGCCTGGGTTAGGCCGCCATCTAGTTTAAGGACTAATAAGCACCGGCTCGTGTTCCTGAGAGGGCATTCTGATAACGGTAAGTCCCTTGATTTTGTCAGCTACCACACACACCAGCCTTCATTTTCAATCTGACTGTCCTATCCATTCTGAGGAAAGCCGGTAAGCCGCATTCCCTTGGTTTACAAAGCTTCTTGAGCTGCAAAGTTATTCAGCTCATTTATAATCGGAGCATTTGTCTTTGACTCATCTCGACAGCATACCTGTCTAACCCCTTGTGGAAACCCGCCATGTTGAAGACAACACGGCCGGTGTACCATTCTGTGATACCATAGCCCACCCTCCGAGGTTCTAGTTGGACCCTCAGTATCCGCGTGGGGTTTATTTAACCCTTGTATCCTAATTAATATGCGAGGGTATGGGACTTGCATTGGTTTCACTTCAGCGCCCTCTACATACCTACATAGTATGCATGGAACTCTCTATCTTCTCAGCGTTTCAGCACATGCCTAGCCCCCCCGCATGTTGAGTTAGTTATCTTGACCGCGATTTTCTTTTGTTCTATCCGTATATGTGCTATATGCCGGGGAGCTGAACCGCGATGTTAGTGGTTGCATGCCCTCACCGCCAATCTCCCGGGTAGGTAGATGTATCTACAACGGTAGTAGATCCATAAACCGACCTTGGCTAGATCGGAAACTGGGGAATAGAAAAAAAAAAAAAAAAAGCTTCAAACATTTTGAAATTACCAGGGTTACTGGGGTGAATAAGTTGAGAAATGAGTATTGACAACTACAGCCTCGTCAAATGGCGACGTTGCTCTTGGTGGATCTGCAAATCTGTCGATCACCTCAAACGACATATCACGTCCACTCGTCAGCCCTGGGGTGTTCTAGGCTTTTACACAAGCATAGAGTTAAGATGGATGCACCCTTTCGGTACATAGCTTTATCCTCTGCTTGACCTGCAGCGGTTGCATCTCCTGTCCCAGAAAATCGATCTTGCTGCTGGCAGGTCTTGATAATTGACAAACGCCACCCCGCTGTATCGGATGGGCGTACGACATTATGCAATCGGCCGATTCAGACTTACGTTAATATGGTCTCATTTCCACCTGCTGGAGCCGTGCGTACAATGGCCGACCCGATATTGGGGGAGAAAACCGGATAGGTTTAGGCGACCGGAAGCTTTTTCGGATGTAGCCATGAAGCAGATATCACACAAACTTACACACCTCTTCGTATTTGCCGACTTCTCCAATCTAATAGAGTATATGGTACTATGTAGCTAAAACGTCGCCAAACATCTCCGCGCTCGTCCGGCTGCGTACTACTCCGCAATGTCTCGCGATGCTTTCGGCCTCTTCAGAACTGGCACACCGGGTATGCAGTATTTCGTGCATTATATACCTCTCTACCAATCAATGTCTCCACTAGGATGCAGAGATAAAGTCTCTGCAAATGGATACTAGACGTGGACAAGCCTTTAGCAAGCTATTATTCCTGTCTCGCGGATGTGCGCATCTCGCCCTTAGCTCTTCCATCTACAATTATAGGAGTGCAAGACAATTAAGAAACTTACCTATGCATCCTCATTTCGCTCCACGTCACAACTACACACCATCTCTGCGCAAGCCACAGTAAGGCCATAAAAGGTTCCGATTAGCAACCAGGGGGTATCTATTCTACAATATTTATTCTAAAAAGGGTATCATCTACTCCGCCTTGGGCACCTTTGCATGTTAATAGAATAAAGGAGAACTAAAAGCAAACAAGACCACCTACCGGCCCGGAACAATGTCCGCTACCTGGCGGCCAAGAACCCTGTCGACCGACCACCATCAGTTCCCCTTAGTGTATTTCTCCGCGATAAGGTTTGATCCGCCTGCTTTGGTCGTCGAAGCGCAGTATTTGCTGGCCACGCTTAACCGAGCTGCAAAAAGTGTCTGGGGCCACCAATCCACTCTCTCCACATCAACTAGACAAAGACTCCTCCACCATCCCGTTACCGAAATTGTAACCGAATGATTGAAAATAGCATGCTCTGCAATACATGTAGCATGACAGCTACGCTCGTAGGTAGCAGCTCCGGCCACACTGCTAGGTCCATTTTCCCCTCGACGTTAGCGTTAACTCCAAAGATCCACCGAATCAAGCCTCTGAGCACGATTCCCGCTATCAACTCGCAAGCCCAAGTAATCATAGACGCGTAGAAAGTCAGCTCGAAATCGTACAGCTCATCGGGGTCGTCGAATGCAAAGTACGGGTACACATTCTTGTTGGCTCCGAAGTGCAGTACCAAGATACTCCCCAGGAATGTGAGCATGCTCACGTTTTCGGCCAGGAAGCGGATGAAGACATTTCTGGTACATATCTTCTGATAGGAGCCGTACGACTGGGTGGTCAGACCTAGCATAGATAGTATGCGATGATACGTTTGCGTCATGGTGAGAGGAGTAAGGATGATGAGAAAACCGGACGAGAGCGCTTGAAGCCAGATGAATTGCGACGGCGAGCGGAGTCGCGCGTACAGGGCGCGAACGTAAGTTTGGTAGGTCAACATGAAGTATCTGGTTGGATCTGTTAGCAGAGTCTTCAAGATTAAGCTGGTGCATCTTCACAAATTCTTACAGCTTAAAGATCCAGCTCAGGGGGTAGCTTCCCACGCGCTCCCCTTCGTTAGCACCAAGGATCCAGCCTGTAAGCGCATCCAGCAAATGGACCGTCACGACCCAGCTGTACACGTATACGATTGTTTCGAAACTGTTGTGTGGTAACGTCCGTAGATAGATCTCGGCATACGCCTCTCCTATCAGGTAAGCCATTAGACCGACGAAAAGCGCCAGACAAAACCACACAAACCGCACGAAGCTGGCGGGTAACCAGTTGCGTCTTTGCATGAACGCCGGCATAGCTTGTCGCGACCGGTCCGTAATCTGCAGCGCGCCATCCGGATCGAATGCGCTACCTCTGATACCCCGGCGCCGGTTGTAGTCTCGGGTCACCGACAGCGTGTCCGACTTTCCAGTCCACCACGAACTTGTAAATATACGCTGAGTTTCGCTCAGCGAGTGCCTCAGGCCTAGGTGGCGTTCGTGCGTCATGAGGATGCAGAAGGCGATAGCTACGGGCATCGCCATGATGACGAAGGTCCAGCTAACCCAGGCCGTGTTGTGAACAGTCAGGAAGCGCGCCTCCGGAATTAGGTATACGGGGATGGGAGCCGCGATCGAGAGGATGGCTATCAGCGAGATGGTTGCAGGGAAGCCGAGAGCAGACGGCCACCAATTGAGGGAGTAGAGGTTGAATACTTTGGTTATCCAGATCAGGGCCGTCAGGTTGTAGAAGCCGTAGTAGACGAAGAGGAAGAACCAAAAGTTGACCTGTACGCGCGCCTTGCCGTGACCAGGCACTCGGTGCTTGGAAGAAGGATCTAGTGTGGTATCGGGATGGCCATGAGGCCTCGTGTGGCCGTGCGAATCGGGCGCGAAGGAATACTGCGGGAATGGAATCGCGCACCATGCTACCGCCTAGAAAGATGGCATAACAGATACTCGTTAGCGCACGTAATCGTGGTACTTATTGCCTTGCCCGTGTCCATGTCCCTTTCAAAAGACTCTGTCGTGAAGTAGAAAAGCAATAGAATAGAGCAAACAACACGAATCGCAAACTCACCAAAGCAGCAGGCAAGAATACCAGAACCCCCCAGCGACTCCACCAACTCTCAACTACGCGTTTAACAGCCGTTTGCCGCGGCGTTACCCATAAGTCCCTGACACTCCGGCGAGAGACCCGCGCAAGCCGGCGCATATTCCTCTTCGCCGTATACCCACACCGTCGATTATTATTATCATTATTATTATCATCATCATCACTGCTGGTCTCGCCATCGTCATCGTCGTTCTCAGGCCCGACTACTAATGCGCCGTACCCGACGTGTACACTGCCACGGCCACCGGGAGACAGGAGCCCGATATGTTGCTGCTGCGGCTGCCGGGGCACGGCGCGGAAGCGGCCAAGGAGCGGGGAGGAGTCGCTTGCGTGTTGCCGTGCGGCGCGGCCGGTCTCGGTGCCGGGGATGAAGGGGAAGAATTCGGGCATTGGGTCGGTGTGTTTGGTTCGGTCTGTCTGAGTTCTATGTACGTGTTGTACCGGACTGGGCTAGCCCCGCTTGGGCTTAGGCGAGTGGTGTTCCGGCCGTGTATTCCCTTTCGTTCTTTGTTTCTCCCCGTCTTACTTTGCGTCCTACCCCTCCTACCTGCTTCGAGCCTAATCCTCTCTCGCTACCTCTTACCACCGCCCGGCCCCCCTTTATCTTTGTGGCGTTTTTAGTTTCGCTCCCTCGCTCTTACTTGCGGTGTGGATTATGCTGGCGGCGGTGGCTTTGGAACTGGAATTGGAGCTCGAAAGGAGGCGGCGCACATGGCGGGTTGAGGATTATGTCTGGGTGAGAGGTGAAAGAGCGGGCAGACTGTGGTGAGCCGGCACAAAGGTCGATGATAAGGCGGAAGTCCAAAGACAGATTGGTGCTGAGGCGGGCCGCTCTTTTGTTCGCTTTGATGAAGGTCAGATCCCGATTATGTGAGCGGAGGCGAGCGTGCAGTCTCGAGGTGGGAGAGCTCGCTGCTACACCACTGTACGTATAGAGGCGAGGTGGTCGTCTCTCGGGACTCGTGATCGTGGTACGCTGCAGGCCGGATTATGCGTCCGCTGCGTGGTTGGTCACCTATGCGCCGTACTCTACTACCACCACCGCAGGCTGCACTTTTCCCTACCTTACCTAACCCTACGGGCCACGGGGAATTCGTACGTATGTGTGTTGCACCCCCTCGGCACGTATAGAAGCGAGCGGCGGAAGGGAGAGAGGCAAGGGTGTACCTAGAGGGGCCGCTTACTGCTAGATAGATGGACGGCGCAGGATGTTATGTAACAGACCTTACTTACATACATACATACACCATAACATACCTTACCTTATCTTACCATACCATACTACATACCAGGTTACGTGCCGCACTCAAGATACCTAGGTTAGGTAGGTAGGTAGGTAGGTATGTAGAACAGGCTCTGGAGGAGAGAGGGGAAATGAGACAATAGGAAGAGGAGGAAGAGGAGTGCAACTTCGTGTTGTGTGCATGTGGATTTGTTGCTGCTTGCTGCAAGGGAGGGAGCGCGTGACGATGACGCTACGTAGGTACGTACATATATTTACATTTACATTGCATCGCATGCGATAAATAAAAAATATAGAATAAAAAAGATAACAAAAAGATAAGGATAAAAATGGATCCCCTGCCCCTGCGAACCAAAGCTCCCCTTCCATGTGGGGCCGCCTTTGGAGATTGATTGATTGATTGATTGATTGATCTTCCTAATTTCTTTTTTTAACTTTTAACTTTTAACTTTCTACCTTCCTGAAATGTAGCGGCCGCTACCTCGACGGAATTTCCATTTGAACTCGGCGCGTCTTAAATAGGTAGTATCTTTTGTCTTACGTGCCTACATATATATATATATATGAGCAGGTAGGTGGGTGCCTAATGTAGGTAGGTAACTATGCCCTGGTATTGACGATGGCTTCTTACTACATAGCTACACTATGTATGTATATTGTTTCTGATTCTCTAGGATGAGGGCAGGGGAGGCGAGGCGAGGCGAGGGGAAGGACGTTATGCTCCGGTCTTACATACTTTGGGTTTGATGGTGATATGACGATTTATGAGGCTCTCCAAGTTTTGGTGGCGAGGTAGGGTAGCTTTGTGTTATGTACGGACGGAGATTGCGACTTTGCTGCCTTGTCTACCTAGCTTTACTTAACCGGTGGCTATGGTCTAGACCGCGTATAACGATATAGTCGAGATATCAGTGTATGGTGGAATAGGCGTAACGTGTGTGGATGGGATGGGGCTCAACCGTTGTCGATGTCACCGTGCATAATATCATTCTCACGAAGCAAATCAATAGAAGTAAGAAGTCGGAAGGGAATCCATATTAACTTCTTGTTTAAGTGTGCTTTCTGGGGGCGATTGTTCTATATCCGCGGCCGAACCCAAAATAAAACACCATTAGTATAAACTATAACTAGAGATAAGCTAGTTAGTTACAGTAACTGGTTTATAACTGGAGGCATTTATTGTATGTACGTCTAATAGAGCGTGATGGAATCTTGCAGACTTTAGTAACAAGAGTATCAGCACAACAAGGCTCTCTCGTCTCGGGCTAATGGACCTCGTGAGTCCCATCGATTAGGGCAAGGAAATCGTCGTATGTCTTCTATAGTATGACCCCCGAGTCATCGGCGGCTGAGCTTAACGACGTTGGTTGTACAAACCGTCTCCCAAGACATTCTGTTGGTTCTCGATAAGCTATAAGAGTAGTTGCCAAGTTACACGAGCCTTGTTATAGTGGGAAACATGAACAATATGTCCTTGTGTAGCCTAGCACGACATGATCGAAACTAACGAGAACGCCAATGAGAAAAGCGTCTCTACCAAGTTAAAGGGTTACAGTTATAGTCGAGATCGTATGCGTGACGGTAATTACATGAATATTAATTGGTCGAGTAATAATGTATGTTGGTCAGCAGAAGAGTCACAAGCTCGAGGTTGACAACACATATTATCTCCCAAGCCATATCCCCAGCTTGATTCTTCAACAAACGCCCATGGTTCCAATAACAAGACCCCGAGTGTGGCCCGAAGAAATAGCACGCAAAGACTTGTTGCTGCTGACTTATATTTTTCCTCGAGTAACTAACCGAGGGCCATTGTTCAACTGATCTCCTAATCTTGCTTACCCGTGGAGGTGTCGAATCCAAGGAAAACATGGTGCTTACGACCTGTCGTTTGTGGAGTGATCACGAAAGGGATAAGCTTCCGCCCAGACGAGCGGAATTACGGCCGATGCTTAGGTGGGAATCTACGATGTCCTAATCTGTGCATACCGGGCCTATAAAATCTGCACTTAAGATGCCTATGATTATCGTGCCTACCACGAATCAAGGTAAAATATGTATTCTTCACGTAGATCAGCGACGAGGGGGGAAGATTATATGAACAATGATTGGGTAGAAGAATTATAGGTAGTTATAGCAAGAGTTTATTATGACCCTAATGTCGTCTAAATAGGCTTGCCTTAGCCGAAAGGAGGCATAAAAGTAGGACGCCACACACGTAAGCAACCTCGCGCCTGAACCTGTCGAATATTAAGGTGGATTAGGGGGAGGGGGTATAGTATCTCCCGAGAACAAAGATAACATGAATTGCCAAGGCGTTGGTATGCCTTGGTCCGGTAGGTGGGAGTATAGGGCTGAGTGGGGGCTCTACAGACAGATGTTGATGAGATTGTGCTATCATGAGACAGATGCGGCGTATGCTGAGCCCGTCGATACGGGACGCCAGATCTTCAAACCGGTGACTTGGAATGGGATACGCCTCCTGCTTTTCCCCACTTGTCCTGCAGCCCTACTGACCCGGACCCCTGGGCGTATGGCTACTCAATAGGCTATCTCACTCCGACTCTAAAAAACGAGATCGTGATGATGATGGTGGCAGACAACCATCCATACGCCGAAGATGAAGGCCCAGGCGAAAGGGTGCAGGCTTTGTGTCCCAACCAGCGCTCATCGGCGAGCGCTTGGGGGCGGTTAACGGCTTGCTGCTTGAACCACAAACTATTCTATTTTGGTAGAATTGTGTTGTACAGAGGCTTCACATGTCATCAAAATCGACAATTAGTCGTCGAACCCTTCCTCCACCCCGGCCTCTTCTTCTTCGTATACTTCCGAGTCGTTATCTTCGGAAAAATCTGACGCCGCCGACTCGAGTTGTTTCTCTTGTGTTGGTTGTTGAAATTGACGAACGGTATCATTATCATCTAGGGTGCCAGGGGCGGGTTTCTCGTCATCGATGAATCCCACGTGTTTCGTGACTGGTGCTGATGATTTTGGTTGCTCTTCTAGAACATCCCCGTTCCATGGTTTGCATTCTTTTACCAGATCTCCGCACCGTAGACAAGTCCAGCCCTCGCCCTCCTCACGCTCCAACCTGGTTGCAATGCATACAAAGCAATATATGCAGCCGCATGGGATCGTCTCGTATGGATTCGTGATATCCGTCTGCGCCGAGCCTACAACTCCACTCGAGGCGGCTGCAGCTAAAACCTCGGTCTCTGAGACAGCCGAGTTTTGATCCTGGTAGCAAATAGCACACGTCCGTTCGGGTAGAAACGCATAATCTCCTCGCTTCTCGTTAACATCACTCTCCTTGCTGACATGAATGATCTCTTTGGTCTTCCTCCATGTGCGACCAAGCCACCTCCGCCATCTATTAATCCCTACTAAGGGTAGGACGAAGAGTAAGAATTCGGTAAACGCGTGCCATACTAGCTGCCGGTTGAGGTATTCGAATGACACTTCACGACTAACTTGACTGGTGGGTGGAGCCAGACGCATTCTCAATACCCTGTCTAGTAGTGTTCGGTACCTCCCATGCAAGAGGAAGGCAAGGAACGAGGCGAAGGCAGCTACCGAGTGGAGAGTTGTGATCCGTGACGTGAGTTTGCCAAGCCTCTGTACCATCGGCGAGGGTTGATCATATCCATTGTCTCGGTCCAAAAGCCAATTCTCCCATTTTGTCCAACCATATTTCCCTCCTACGGTAATAAGACCATAGAGGCTCTTCTGCCATTTACTAGGAGGGGTTAAGACCAGCCCATCGCGTCTCGCATCGGTGTATTTGAGATTTTGAAGAGCCGCACCATAGGTAGCATTATGGTCCCAGACCGTAAGTTTGAAAAGTATTGTACGAAGCACAAGCAGAATCTCGGCTGACCAGTCGTCCTTTAGGGTACCTCCAAAGTATTTGAGGGCTTCGCCGACCTGATCGCGTAGTTGGGTTACGAGGTCCTCGTCTAATAATTCAGCGTCGACTTGACCGACTCGAAAGGCAGGTCTCGTGCCTTCGCGTGACGAGATTACTTCCCATACCGATAGCGACGAAGTTCCAAGTCGATTCAAGGGATATGGCAGACGCGTCACTTCGGTCCAGGCTCGCGATGCTTGGCGGGTAGCGTCGAGTCGGGCTTGTGCTTCTCGTTCGCGAGCCTGTCGACGCGCAGCCAACCGCTGCTGGGCTTGGGCGAAATTGGTAGAGCTCATCTGAACAACCACATGATAGTACGATACTCACAATTCAACAGTCTGTATTGATGATGATGTCGTCATTCATGGCATGACTTCGAACGCATGTATGTGTTGTTATTGTTGTTATCGTGATCTCCGTGGCTTCGTTGCTATCTGTAACGTTTAATGAGGCTTAGAAAATGGCGGGAAGATTGAACGATTCTGGGGAAGCAATTAGTGGTAGGCGGTAGTGACGTTGTGGGCTGCTTTAGCGTAAACTTTCGGGGTACGCCGAGGTTAGGAACAGCGCGAATTGGCTGTGATAAAGCTTGGCTTGCATTTGACCCTCGGTACTACCGACTGGAGTTTCCATGCATATGCCGGCTTACATAATGGAATATAATGCATAATGGGCAGTGCACAGCGCATTAATTAGGTACTATACCTATTAAATATGCGCAATTCACTTGTCTTTGTTCTCCTATTCCATCTGCTTCTCCTATCAATATTTGCTTAGGTGCGAGACCGGAACCCCTTTCCGGATAGTTTATTGGTTCCAGCCATGTAAGCAAGTCGGTATTCCTTCGCCGAGGAGTGCTTATAGCGCAATCACTTATCTCCTAAGTATGAAGCCGGAGTTAGACATCATGTCTCGCGAATTCGAATGCGGACATAATTCGACAAATCCACTTCGAAACTGTATGTAGAGGCTGAAGCCTGCGAGATAACGTAGCCTTACATTAGTAAATATGGCGAGCTCTACCGGTCGGTGGAGGCTCATTAAACGGCGGAGCCTCCTGATCTAATCTAGTCTACTACTATGTAGGTTGACGTTACTTTGAGTCCTACGACGCATGTATGTATGAGGTAGGTTCAAGGGTTGGCACATGTGTTCCTACATAGGTACCATAGCGACGGAGGGGGTAAATATAGAACCATTCTAAAAATACGAAACCATTCCGTAATTTAGGACCACTATATAATGAGCCCTTATTCGAATCTATAAGAATCGTTCTATTTAAGTAAAATTATTCTATTAGATAGAACGTTCTTAAAAAAGGCGCTAAAAGGCGCTAAAACACGCTAAAAAGTCAAAAAAGTCAAAAGACGTGGTCCTCGAACCCAAAGCTCCCGCGTTTGTGTAACATCAAACTTTAAAGTGAAGATTAAAGTTTAGAGTTCAAACAGTTGAGCTAATGGAACGAGGTGGCCAATCTCATCGAATTATTTCATTGTGGAAATTTGATTGATTTTAGTCCTTATAACCTTTACTATTTTGAGAAAAAAAAATTTCTTTTTAAAAGACTTTTTAAAAGATTATAAAAAATTGTAAAAATTTATAAAAAATAATAAAAAATAATTAAAAAGTTACGAAAATTTAATTAAAATTACGTAAATTTTAATAGTTACCATTCCAAAATTACAAAACGTTCTATAAGACGGAACAATTTCGAATAGGTAGAACGAATTTTTTTTATTAAAAAAAAAACCCCATTTGAAGACCCACTAAAACTCGGATCCAGCCAATCAGAGGCCTCGGAATCCTGGAACGTTCTGTCTTATAAAATGATTTTAATCTTAAAATGATTCCCTAAAACCCCCCACCACCGGTATAGGTACATAAGGTATCGCGGGGTTTAAAGACCCAGTATTTCAAGAGCCCGGACCCGCGAGCAAGCCACGCAGTCATGGCAGTTCAAAAGATAATACCTAGCCACATCCTCAGCACAGGTCAAAGTAATAAAACCAACAAACAAACAAACAACGCGACTATTACCCGGGTCTATCACGAAAACCCTGGTTATATCCTATTGGCCAAAATAAGGAAGACACCATACCAAGAAGGGCAAGAGTTTGGGTTTGTTGATTTCCAATTGGCGTCCATGGTAATTCTACGGTTCCAATAATTTTCGGTGGATAGGATTTTACGTTGGTGATGTTGCTATTCAAAGTCAATTAAACTTACATATGCCTTGCATACCAAAGAAGACCAAAAGAAGACGGACGATGGCTATGCTGCATTGTTACACCTGACGCTTGGAACGAACTTGCAGATTTGAAAGCGCAGACCGCCCCCAATTCGCGCTAGACATCTTACCTAGGACGTGAGTGGACGGAGCAAAGCCACGATCGCATAAGTAGGTACCTAGGAAAGACAGGGAAGACAGGGGGGGAGAAGAAGACCAACAGGGAAAACTAGTATGTAGGTACCTAGGTAATGACCCCGTTGTGCAACACTACCACTCTATCGGGCATATCAATATTATTTCCCCCTTCCATCCCGCGCTCCGTACATTAGCATTAGGGATTAGGGTACGGTACAGGGCTGACAGTAACTTGCAGATGACAGCAACCCAAGGGCCAAGGGGTGCCGTGGGCCAGCTTGTCTTCGGGGTCCTCACCACCACGCGCCCGTACCCTTGCACATACATCACCCGCTGCTACGTGCTATTTGGACCCATTTAACGCCCGTCGAACCCGGCCATTGATGATCGTTTTGTCAGAACTAAATGGTGAGGCTTGGTTTCGGCTCATATATGAGAAGTCCGCTCATCGACCCTACCGTTCATCGACCGTGCTTATATGGTGCATTTCTGGTGCATCTCTTAAGACATAACCCTCTCGTCGGGCACGAACGATAATTCATTTACCTTATACCGGCAAGTTTAGCGGCGATCTTTACTCAATTTCACTAATTCCCTGCTTAAGTAACCCACCCGACGCTCTCATGGTGATGAGTCGGGATGAGGAGAGGGCCGGAAGCCTCAGTCGGCAAGGGTCCACGGTTTCGTCGCCCGACGGCTCGGAGCCCAAGGCCGCCAATCGGTCCAAGGCCAATATACGCGTATCGCTCGCCTGCGTCCAGTGCCGAAGCAAGCACGTCAAATGCGATGCCACGCTGCCGGCTTGTAATCGCTGCCAACAAGAAGACAAGCCGTGCTTTTATGCAAAGTCAAGGCGAGGTATCCGCGATCCCAAAAAGAGAAGCCTTATATCGGATAAGCCGCCGGCGACTTCAGCAGGGAACTTCTTCTCAACGTCAAACTTCTCTTCAGGCCTCCCGTCTGTTCGATCCCCCCGTGACTTACCGAGCGGTTGGTCCGTCAGTTCGGAATCGCAGGCGTCCACCTCGCCTCAGAACGAAAAGGAGTTATTACTCGACTTATTCTACAGCCACTTCCACCCAAGCTATCCTTGTCTCCCTCCTAAAAGATTTTTCTTTAATCACGTCGAATCCGACCCAGGCGCCTATGATTTTTTGCTCTTGGTCCTAAATTTCTGCGGATCGCTTTACACAAATCAAGTCACCTCTGATGACTTATTAGAGGCCGCTTGTTCCGCAGCATGTGGGTCGCTACCTTTTACGGTGCAGTCGGTGCAGGGGCTGCTCATCCTGAGTATTGCTGCTTACGGGATGATGAAATTCGAACACCATGCCGGTTGGGCCAACAGGGCGGTCACCATAGCCGTCGACATTGGCATGAACCACAAGACGTTTGCCGACGCAGCATCCAATTCGGTGCTTGCCGAAAGCTATCGAAGAACATGGTGGTGCTTGACCTTCCAGGATTCCGAACGGGCTCTATGCGATGTCGGCTCTACGCTCTCTATTGCAGATGTGGAGTCCGATGTGGATTTGCCGTGTGAAGAATGGGAATATGAATCAGGGGTGAGTGCTTCCTTTTCCTTGTCGCCAAGCCTACTGGCTGCCGGGAGCTGGGGCTTCAGCCTCGTAACCAACATAGCCCGTAAGTCAAAGTCATATCGTCATTCATGTCTAACGTGTTCCCCAGATTATACCTCAGCCTATCTCCCAATCGCAATATGAGTCACGAGTCAGCTTGGGTCAATCCGACTTTTCCTCAATGGCTTATCTCATTGATATCTGTAAGATCCAAACTGATTTAGTCCTCCCACATAACGAAGCGCCAGAAGACAAAAAGCCAGAGATATTTCAGCGTGCAGACTCTCGAATATGCGATTGGTTACGGCGTGTTCCGAAGTGGAAGATGAATTTGGTCGATCCAGATGGTGTAGTTGATGTAATACTCTACCATGGCGTTGCCATGGCACATGTGTAAGTATTAGTTAGTATTGTGGATTGCCGTAGACCATCTGTTGACGTCTAAGCAATTCAGTAACCGACTTTGGCTTAGGCAAGCCTCCCCTAGAACTGGTCTCAACATACGAGATTATTTCCCACTGGGTCCCGCCAAGGGTCCCGATCGTAAGGGGCAAATAGTGAAAGGCTTCGGCTGGAATCCTCACCCGATTGATATCCAAGCCGCTAATCATTATTGCGACCTATTCCGGCATTCTTTCCCTACGAAGTGTCTACGCTCAGTGTTCGCCATAGGGACACTACGGGTAGCTTTAGCTTACCTCGATGCATGTGTATTCCTCGGATTGGACTCTCCCGCCTTTCGAGAACGGATTAACACGCTCGTACAAATACTCACAACACACGGGGAGACGTGGCCCCTTTCTAGAAAGATCGCAGATGACGTTAAGACCGTCGCGAAAGAATACTTGACCCCGAGAATAAGTCAGAGCTGGCGGCCAGGGATTACAGAATCGGAAGCATGGGCTGCGGTATCGAGCGCCCTCTTGAGCGAGGCACCTCTAGCTACTAACTTTGGATTTGAGCCATATCATCAGCCTTACCCGGTTGAGGGTTGGGCTTTAAATGAAACCTGGCCTAGCCTTACGGATATATATCAAGCCTAAATGATAATACCTACTTTCAGATCAGGGTGAGATGACGATACGAGTTTTCTTTTCTTTTCTCCCGCCTATCTCTAACCAGATGGCATGGCACCGGAACTTGGAAATTTGGTGATGGAAAAAATGACGGTTCAGGGGTTACGACCGGGGCAGAGAGAGGCTCAACCCGACCCAAACGGATATTTTGGGTTAAGGCTTAAATATATACGCATCCTGTGAGGATCAGGGAAGACTATGGGATAAGAGCAAAAGGTGTTGGCTTTTACGAAATTTCCCATATCCCAAAAGTAACGACAGATTATAATGACACACCGGCCGGCGTTGGTCGTGTTGTAGCCATTTACCCCTATTTTAGTATAGCCTATCTACAAGTTGCTACTCTGCTAGGTTAGGTAGTTACTTGATAGACATACAGTAGGTACCTACCGTACCTAGGTAGGTATGACGTTCTAAGAGAATCTAATTAGCAATGACTGATAGCTTCGTTTGTTAATTTATGAGTATCGCACTAAAGTGTATACGGGTTGGCATCTCTACGTAACTACCTCTATTGACGTAGATGTAATAGGTATACGAACTTTCCAAGGTTACGGGCTACATGTATGGATGTACCTAACCTAACCTAATCTAAGGTTCGTACTGCTTAAGCATATGTGGCGTACGCATGTATGCACTGCGCCTTCCGCACTACGCGATCACCGGCGGTGAATCCTAAAACGTATGGTACCTGCCTCGTACCCACAATAGCTCTTTTACGCAGTGGGTACCTACCTACCTAGTGTAGGTACCTAAGGTAAGGTAGGTACATACGTCAAGCCTCGTCTCCTTGTCCCTGTCTAAAAAAATTACCCCACCAACAACTAGCAATTCATCCCACTTCACTTTCATCCCATACAATTCACTAATGCACATAATCATCGCGAAGACAAATGCTACCTAAACTTTGCTCTCTATATACACCACACGACATGCGAAGATCATAATATCATCAAAATGAACTTCGCTATAGAGGTTCCAGGTGCGGCCACGCCCCTAAACTCCGACGAGCTACTCCGTACTCTCCAGACTGCATCATCATCCCATGATAACAATCGCCGTCAGGCTGCTGGCCAGCAGCTCACTGCCTGGGAATCGGACCCAGAATACTATCCAACTTTGCAGGTATACCATTTCCACTTCGCACATGACTATTTAACACTAACAACACTCGTCCCAATAGTCTATTTTCCTCGACAAGTCCTCGCCCCAAAACGTTAGGTTTCTTGCAATTATTCAACTTAAGAACGGCGTCAATCGATTCTGGCGGCTTCATAATGTCCAAAACGCCATCCCGGCAGCTGCGAAACAAGTAATACGGGAGAGGCTTTTCCAGGGAACCACTACTGAAGGCGATAGGCAGCTTGCTCTACATAATGCGCTCGTCATTGCGAAGGTGGTCCGCACCGACTTTCCTACAGCCTGGCCTACTCCCTTAAACGAGCTTACCCAGCTCCTTAGAGCGACCAAGGATGGCAATCAGGTCGAGCTCTCGGGGGCTTTGATGATACTACTGCGAATAGTGAAGGAACTCGGAACTGCGCGTCTGCGTAAGTCTCAGACCATGCTTCAGTCCATCACACCAGAACTCGTATATATTCTTGGTGAAATATATCATGATAGGACTAGTCATTGGATAGCTTTCTTAACCAGCGGTCGTGATGATGATGACCGTGATGAAGATTTACTCGCGATGGAAAATAGCCTTGATGCTATCAAGAGTCTTCGCCGCCTCCTGATAGTTGGTTATGAGTACCCACACAAGGATAAAAGCGTCCAACAGGTCTGGAGTTTCTCTCAAGTGCAGTTTGCACAATTCCTCAGCTTCATCAACAGCGATTCGCGAAAGATAGCACGCTATGCCGATTTCATAGGGAAACACCTTATGCAATTTACAAAGCTCCATAATGAGATGGCCACAACCCATCCTGCAAGCTTTGCCTCTCTTCCAAACTCTCTAGATCTTGTCCGTGCATATTGGGATCTTACCGCTAAATTTGCAGAAGAGTTCAATACGTCAGGTGGAATACGACAAGAGACCTCAGGATCAGGACAGCCGAAGGCTAAAGTCGAAGGACCCCTTCTGGAGAGGCTAGCGTTGAAGGGACTGCTTCTAGTAAGGCAGTGTGTAAGGATAGTCCACTTTCCCCAGCAGACAATCCGTTATCGTTCGAAGGATATCATAGATGAACAACAATACGCAGTCAAATTTCTAGGCGCCGAGTTGCTCAAAGATGAAATCGTCACCCAAATAGCAAACGTCTTGATAACTCACTTTTTCATATTTCGTAAGGCTGATCTAGATGCATGGGATGAAGATCCGCAGGAATGGGAACAGCAAGAAGAAGCCGAAGGTAATGCCTACGAATGGGAAGTGAGGCCTTGCGCGGAGAAGTTATTCTTGGATCTCCTCACACATTACAAGCATCTACTCCTACAACCCCTCATATCATACTTCGGTACGATTCAAAACCCGCAAGCGGATATCGTTACTAAAGAAGCAGTATATACTGCTATGGGATTAGCTGCTCCTTTGGTCAGCGAAGAGTTTGACTTCGAAAATATGCTGAAGACGACAATAGCAGCCGATGCACAGCAAGAGGGCCCATTAGCCCGAGTCATCAGACGGAGGATTGCCATCCTTTTAAGTCAATGGGTGCCCGTTAAAATATCAGGAGAGGCGCGCCCACTTGTTTACGAAATATTCCGACATTTCCTCAACCCCGAAGATGCATGCAACGACATTGTCGTTCGTATTACGACTGCGAGACAATTTAAGACTATCTTTGATGAACTAGGATTTGAAGGACATCTGTTCTCTCCATACGCTTCTGACGTGCTTATGCGGCTCATCAGGCTATTAGAAGAAGCAGAGGTTGACGAGACTAAGTTGGCAATACTTGAGTCGACGCGGAGTCTTATACAGCGCATGGAAACACACGTGTCTAGTTTCGGCGACATGGTAATGAATGCAATACCCGGAATTTGGGAGTCTGCGGGTGACCTAGGTTTCATGATGAAGCAATCGGTTTTGGCCATCATTCAAGCAGTGGTGATGTCCATGAAAACGGAATCTCAGAGATATCAACCTATGATTTTACCACTGATATCCGAGGCCACAAGAGAAGGTACGGAGTTATATTTGTATCTCATTGAAGAAGCGCTGGACCTGTGGTCCAATCTCTTATACCAAAGCCAGCCTCCCTTGTCATCGGGGCTTACCAGTCTGGCTGAAACTGCCATCAATGAACTCTCGAAGCAGAATGACCATGCTTTTACATACACGAGCATTCTCGGCTGTTATATTTTACTTTCACCAGAGGTCATTCTTGAAGATCGATATAGACGGCCTGCTCTCGCTGCTCTCTCTGGTTCGCTTAGTTCGAAGAGCCGTGAGCTAGTGAGCATCACCATACGATACGCCGAATCATTAATACGATTATCTCATGAGCTAGGCGGCACGTCTGGGCTACAAGTAATTGTTCAGGATATGATGGAAGTAGGCTTCCTACCTACAGTCTTCGAAGGTATACATGACTCCTTTGAAGCCCACCAAACGTCTGGACCCAAAAAGAAGCAAAGTCGGGTGGGTTCTCAAATCCTAGTAGAGTACTTCGTGATCCTATCTCGAATTGCCGTAATCGATCCAGCCATGTTCGTGGAGATGCTTGCCTCACTCGGCCCCTTGGACCAAGTTTGGAATTGGCTCAGTGCCGAGTGGTTTAGTTCGTTCGATAGCATAGCTGATAATAATCGGCACAAGCTTAACCTTCTAGCCCTAACACGGCTTCTTGAGCTTCACCAACCGATGCAGGACCTTGTTCTACTCAAACTCCAGGATTATTTTTCGATGTGGACCAGCGTCATGGTCCAGATCATCAGTGCGGAGCCACCTACTATCGGCAATGATATGCTCGTCCTCACTAACAAGCTGGAGCCTACCGAATGGGACACAGCAAAAGATGTGAGAGAGAGGGCTTTGTTTGCGACCGACCCAGTGAAAGCAGTCCAGTCTCTTTCCTTTGTGAAAGATAAACTCAACGACCTGGTACAGAGAACTGGCGGAGAGCAAGCTTTCCAGGATAATTGGGCCGTTAACGTCGACAAAGAGGTCTTAGCTGGGTTCCAAGCAATAGCTGCAGTATCTAGTGGTGAGGCGTAGTGCGTATCAACCCTAAAGGAGATGCATGACGAAATGGAGTTACGGCAGGACCTCTTGAAGATGCGCCTGGAAATGTGGCGGGTATAAGGAGCAGGAGAATATATAGGAGACTGGCGCGCGTTGGTCTATGTCGCAACAGACATACCAACATCCTCTAAAGAGAGCAAGACGGCGAGACCCGGGTCTGGCTTTGTTTCCTATATGGCTACAACTAAAAGATACTACAAACTTCGAGGTGTTCGAATACCAAGGGTTGGTTTGCTATGATTCATGTTTAGCTGCCTAGGTAGCCTTAGGTACCTGTACTAAGGATAGCTTTTTATAGTGATAATTATGGGTTCCTGCGTTGATGTGTGAACATGTTTCGCTAGTAGCAAAGACCGCTGGGTCCGTCTGTAAGTATGCGGATAGTTTAAGAGAAATACGTCAAGGTAAGGAAAGCGCTGCGTAAGTTTTCCGAACAGCGTTTAGCCTACGAGTTGAAAATTAGCATGTAGTAGACATGAAACTTCACACTTAACTCTTAGGTATGGAAGATGTGCAACAAAAAGTAGATTCTTGCTCATACGCAATGGCGATGTTAGTTACCTATTTAAGGGTGGCAGTTGTGTCTATAGTGAGATCACACTCATACAGGCAGGCAGCCCGGCTATCAGTAACTATTCTTCTTCCTGCGACCCCCTCTCGCACAAGACTATAGCATCATAAACCGAGATGGGGTATATTCGATACCTATTTAGCTCTCTCTTCATTTCAGTGCGAGCGCAATCCAGCCGCCAATCACTGTTCGTATACGGATAGGAGTTAGTATACACGTCTACATAGATTGGGTAACCATTGTCATATTCCCATAAACAAATTAAAACAGGGGAAAAGGAAAACGCACGGCACAGTCCACCAAGCGGAGTCACGGGCCCCATGAAGCGGAAGCGCGCCGGGTCCAGCACGAGCAGGTACAAGCTGCCGCTGAAAAAGGTCATGCCGGTGGTGAACAGCACACCGGAGATGGGGTTCTGGACCTGGGCGGCGACGAGCAGCGCGACGGAGTGCACGAGCTGGTAGTGCGCGGCGGTGGCCCAGTTGGCGACCTTGGTCGGGTCCGAGATCAGCTTCTTCAGCCCGTGGGCACCGAAGGCGCCGAGGCCGACGGCGGATGCGCCGTAGATGCAGGCGAGCGTCCAGTACATGCTGCTGGTGCGGGGGTGTCGGCGGGTGGTGCTGGTGGTGGTTGTGGTTGTGGTGCTGGGGTTGAAGAGGGAGGTGCGTTCGTTGGAGGGCATGGCTTGGGGGGAGGGTATGGTGTGGTGGGTTGAGGTCGGAGGTGAAGGTGAGGCGGATATATTAGGTACTTGGTATTTTGTGTAATTACATAACCCGGGAGCTCCGGTACGTCGCGCGAGATTTATGGATTAGATAAGGAGCCCCTAGGTTAGGTACATATTGCATTATGCGGGTTGCATTAATTAGCGATTTACTTAAGGGGCGCTGTGTTTGCAACTCTAACAGCCTTATGTTTCTTATACAAAACAACCTGACACAATAACCCATTCAAAAGTTGGGCATAATTAAGGATGCACTCGATGTTTGTCATAAATTGAAATTATGGGTGAGTCATGTAAGATGTCCTTGTACTGATCCAAGCCAGCGTTAACAGATGTGAATTATCTCTTCTCGAAACCAATAAAATCCCAAGGCTTCTTTCTCCCTGCATAAGTCCATCAATATAGCAGCCACCAACAAGATGGTGAGAGTTGATCATCGTCCTACTCTTGCGCAGCAGAAACGGGATATTGCCGCCAGAGAGGATGCTCACGTGGTCGCCAACCTGAGCAGTGCCCGGTACAATACCGCAGTGGTTCTGCTTTGTTGTCACGAACCTCCAGTCGCTGATGCTACCGCTGAGCAGAGAGCTATATGCTACGAACTTTTCTTGCCGCGTCGCTCCCTCGCCTAAGATACTGTTGACAACGCCGACCTATAGCTCGGGCTCCTGGACATACTCATGAGCCTTGCTGCGCTTGAACTCGGCCTTCCTCAGGATCTCGCGGAAGGCCTTATATGAGTCATGCATAGAGAGATCCACGAGGGCGACAGTGGTTGGACGCAATGCGTCGGCCACGGGTACCTGCCATTTCAACTCCTCGAGACGCTCTGGTGCATAGAAGCAGCTTAGATAGTCGACCATCGAATCCACGTCCTTGAAGTATTGTGCGCGTTCCTTTGCCTTTTTCGAGTTGGAGTGCTTGCTGATAGACACGATCTCGTCTACGTGGCAGCCGTATATCGCTAACACATTTCCCTCTAACCACCCGCTCCATCCCTCTAGATTTCCCGAAGCCCTGTAATTAACCTCGCGGTCGTGAAGAGTGCTGGTACCGGGAACTGTCAGGTCTGGGAGCCACGAGGGGAAACGATCCGAGTTTGGTCCTAGCCCTGCGCGGTACAACAGATCCATGCCCTTACCATCGTTGACAAAGTCGCAACCAAACCTGCACGCTATTTCTTCAAACATAATACTTTTTCGGTAGTCGGGCTTAAATGCCTCTTCGTTTCCGCCACAGGCAAGCCCTATCAAGGCAAAGTAACGATCACGTCGTAGCGTGGAGTCGACGTGGCGGAAGGTGTCCAGGAGGGTCAAAAGTGTATAGCGCTGGCGATGCGCTTCATGTACCCGCAGATAGGATAGAGTCATGAACGGCTGCCAGGAAGAAGACCATGCCCCGAGGCTACTACCCTGTTCTTCCTCGACGAGATCCATGGCCCTGTAGATATCGTTCCAGTTCGCCGTCCAATTCCCGCACACAATGGAAATCCTAGGGGAAATTACGACTTCCTGGACCATCCAAACCCGCCGGAACCAGGCACTTTCGGAAAATCTCGCGATACATGGCCATATCGGGTCATCTAGTTGTGGCGTAGACCTTGCTGCCCAAGACAAGGGCACGGGCGGTAGTCCCTCTGGCCAGTTATTCCCCGATGCCGAATCACAGGCCTCCTTGGCCGTTATCTGTAGCAGAGTCTTTATGGCGCCGTCACTCTGTGTGCTGGCCCCTAGGAATGCCATTGTGCGGGTTGCGTTTTGGAAAATTTTGGGCAACATTAGAATCTGCCTCGCTTTCTCATCCTCGTCTTCCTGGTTTATACAAATTGCATCGACCCATAGTACTGTAGGACTAGTTTCATGACGCAGGCGTCGAAGGGCGGTGTTGAGAGAATCATGTAGGCTTAGGAAGCCATCCGCCGTCCAAAGGCGGTGCTGTGCTGCGGCGTTATTCGGGCCCCATTCGTACGAAAGTGTTCTGTAAGGGCCGCCACGCTCGATACTCGAGCACTCGAATATCATCCCCGTGAGCGGACTGCAAATCTCGCCAGGGAATAGCATGAACAGCCTTATATGATGGTCGGCGATCCTTCGGTGAGAGAACGGAAGATAGACTTTGCTACTCATGCTAGAAGAACTTGCGATGTGGTCGGACTGTTTGCTAACGACTAAGTCGAGGTTCTCCGTAGACTTGGAGTCGTGATTGCGCCCTTTTACTGCTTGACGACAAGCCCATGGCGCCTGGTGGTAGGGTAGAGTAACCAAGCCTGCATCTTCCGTCTCGTTATGCTGTAATCCGTACCGTAGCTTACCTATATCCTTAAAGCTTGCAACCGTGGCTATGTCCTCGATCGTTGCAAGAAACTTGGAGTTTTCCATAAGGCGCAGTCGATCAGAAACGACGAGGCGCCATGGATCTACGATGAAGCAGAACTGCGGATCCTCGAATACGTTGCTGGCTCGAATAAGAACCGCAACGTCAAAATGGTCGCGTAGGGTTTTCCTAAATCGGAACTTTTGTATCTAGGGCGAAGTGTCAGAAATCGAGCGTGTCTTCCTCGGGAGGCTTGCCATTGCGGGCGGGCTGCGTTAGGACTGACCCTCTTAAGCTGCCACCATGTCCAGACAAAGGTTGAATCCATGTCGCCCTCGGATGCGGCTATTTCGAAGTGATAGCGTGGCAACCTACTACGCCACGCTGCAACGTCTCTCGTACTTATGGGAAGCTTACCTAGCCTGGCCATGAGGTCTGTCACAGCTGTTGACGCCAATAAATCACTCATTGTGAAAGACGGTAGCCCGGCCCTCGCGCGCAGTGCGCTTGTCCAGTGACTGATAGGGTCGTAGAAACTTCCCATATGCCTTTGAAGAAAATTCGATACCTGCAAATAAAAGTGAGTATTAGCGGTCCTAGTACTCCACGGTCTATAGAACTAGGTTAGTAACGAGGTAGCTTAGGTAGGTACTTACAAGCTTCTGTCCTAAATACTCAATATGTTGACTTGGGTCCAGCAAATGGCTCACGAGACAAATTCTTTGCTCATGGATAGGGTCTTCGATGATAGCTGTGCCTAGCCGCGAGAAGGACATAAAGGGAATTCACCTATCCTCGCGTATCTCCTCGGTTATCAATTGCCTTCTAGATTTCCCTTGTCGGTAATCTTCGTCGTCGCCGCCACTCCCCACGTGGAAGATGGGGCGGGAGATGGCAAGGCTGTGGTCTGATCGAGAGGAGTAGCGCGTCTTGGTGTGGTTTCTTTGTGGTTCTGAGATGATGACATGGAGGTTTGTGACTTACACCTTTACAAACTCAAGTCGAGCATGAAAAAACTGAGTATCAAACGAAGAGATCATGGGGTTTCCTAAAGGATGATAAGTCCTCTTGACGATTCCATTTAGCTGCCGAGTATGAAGTCCCATCGCTACGAGAAGGGGGTTTATTATCTCAATATCCTCGGCAGTCATAGCCAACAGGGGCACTTTGCCAGTAAAGCTTCCTCCCAGGTGGGGGCGGTCCGCGATGAACCATGAGGTATCTTCTGAGCGGCAGAATACATAGGGGGCCGCTTGGCTTGGTATATATACTGGGAATATTGCTTTCCCCCGAAGAGGTCGCACCGCGTGTCTGGCCGCTGCAGGATGCAAGCTGCGCAGAGCGTCGCTAATCTGGACAAAGACCCCCCGGACGTGAAGTCAAGTCCACGAAGGGCCAATCGATGCTGCCTCGGCGACGGTGCCGTCGATTCCCAAGGTAGTGGCGTCGATCAGCCACGAGGAAAGTCCCTGGCAGGTAGGGTAGATGATATCAAGGTCAATCTTCCTCGCTTTGCATTCTGCAGCCGTGAGCCATGGGTGAGATTTGCAATTGCTTGATTGCGCAAGGCCCGTGTAAATGAGGGCGTTGCTGTCGAACATATACCTTCGATGTTGTAAGCAAGACGGCTGGGAATTCCTTTCGTAGTTTATCGAATACCCTGGCAGACGGAGATCCATCCTTGAAGTTACCTCGAATATATAATTCTGAACCCCTACAAACTCCGCCATCAGATGTAGCAAACCAGAGATCCACGTCGAAATCAGGGCGCCAAGAAGCCTGAAATAAGAACGTGGCGTGTGAGATAAGTTTTGCTCGTGCTATAATTTGGGGGTTGAAGGACGTAGATGCATGGAACTTGGCGATTTTAGAACACATGTCCGGTCGATCGATTCCTAAGATGCCAAGCTTCTGATATAGACTTCGGCGATCGTCGTCGGCAGCGGCCACTGGATCTATGATAAGCATCTCGGGGAATATCCCGAAGCCCGTTGGGCCCAGGTCTTCGCTAAAAAAGACTGGCTGCTGATCTGCTGGCATCCATCTTCCACCACACAGCGGTATGATGGCTAGCCTTGCCAGAGTCTCCTTATGGCTTGCAACTTGTGCTAGGGGCAGAAGAACCCTTGCGAGCTGCGAGTGCCATATAGGCGCCCGTCCTCATCCGAGTACCTGCTAGGACTGACATAGACAAGATTCGACGGTCTAAGCATAGTCCCATCCCAGCCCTCTAGGATCGCTCTTCCGGCTAAATCTTGCAAGATCGCTTCCCGAGAGGGTTGAAAGAAACTAGAAACCTCGCTGTCGGGTACGAAGAACGGCCAGAAGTACTTCATTGAGCCTTGGCTGAACTTTTGGACAGCTTGGATGAAGGCAGCAGCTAGACCACCTCGTAGTGACTGGTTCCATGGCGATGAAACGTCGATATGCGATCGGTCTGCGGTGAGCAAGAAGTCGCCGTTTAGCAAGAACTACTCAGTCAGGTGTAAGTTAACCTAGTTACGCAAGGGGGAGATCCTCCCAGGGCAGAAATACAGCACCTTTAGACCATAATCACATACTGGCAACAACGCATGGACGTACCGAGGGCCACGACTCGGCTGGGCGGGAAAGCTTGAGGTCGGAAAAGCAAGCGTAAGGTCTGCAGTCCGAAACTCTGGCCGTTTTTCCTCGAAAGGGAGGTTCTCTACTTGGTGAGTGAAAGTGTGGTACCGCAATTGGCTTTGGTCCACGTCGACGGTGGTGACCGGTTCGCCGTCTCGTCCTCCAGGACGAGCGTTCTACGCAGACATCTCTCCCACAGCTTATTGTCCTTGCCATATACCCGTAGAACAACATGGCGTATTCTCCTGAGAAACACGAGGAGGCTGGCATCAAAGCTATGAAGTTCCTTTGTCGGGACTGGCAACAGGGGATACTGGTTGTCATCGGCATTCTGTAGTAGCTCAAGGAGGAAGTGCGTTGACGTATCGTATAAGTCGGACGCAGCGCTGAAAGTGTCAGTGAGGCGTATATGCATGATACCAAAGCTGGGGTAATGAGCTTCCTCCCATTCTTAAGATGCCGTCGGGCTGATCTCCTGGGCAGATTCCCTAGCCTTGTTGTCAACATTCTGCCTGCATTTTCTACCAGGTGAATACACCTCGGCCGCAATACTGAGGGCCAATAACTGATTTACACGCATTTGGAGGGGCTGTGTTGGTGAAGTTTCGCATGGTGGCTTGGCCGTCAGTCTCATAACCTCATAACCGTGACAGTCGGGGATTATCTTGCAGTATCACACACTACCTGGGTGCATATTGGACAGTGGTAAAAAATACCTTAGGTTAGGCACCTAGGAGCCAAGCATGAATGACCTCGTCAAAACACCCCATGCGATTTATGAGTGAAGCCTCCAGCCCGCCTGAATCATAAAAGCACGAAAACACATCTTCATTGCCTCTAAGCCCCTATCTACCCCGGCCCCATGATTTACGGGCGTAAATTATGCTATCATAATCGCTATCATCATCGCTGTCATAGTAGCCAGGAGATATGTCTTCCGAATTAGGGCACCATGGGAAATCGGCTGGCGAAGATAGTAGGTTACTCCATCGCGGTATACCCCCTTTGGCCATTATTGCAGCAATCTCCAGCCTATCACGCATAGAAGCGCCCTTCGCCTTGATAGTTTTCTTTAAGAACTTCCGGAACGTTTGATAAGGTATAATTTCAGCCTTTATCGCTACTCCGTTTATGATGCTACCATCGACGTCGTTTATAAATTCCTCTAATGCTTTCTTGTTCTTAAAACAGACGCATCCTCGGGTCATGCCCGTCACGTGGATTCCGGGACAGTTCGGTTTACTGTCTTTAAGTCGTGGATCGTATATGTCGGCGGCAACTCCAATGGGTCGATAGCCTTCTGTTACAAAAGCCAACTTCTGGGCCGAATCAATGCTAAGAGGCAGACGGGAACCCTTGTTGTGAATCAATGCCTTGTACCGCATGAATCTGAAGGTCTCGACCTGGGCTTCAATCTTTATGGTCGGGAACTTCTGCGCTCCCAGTACGAGCTTTCCCACGCCCTCTCGGCATTGAAGCCCTTCTAGCACGGCCAATGCTTTAACCGCTTCCTTGACGACTATGTGGTATCCTGCAATCCGTATTGTGTCAATGGAGCCGTAACCAAAGGCACCAAGGATGGTCCTCATGTTGATTTGATGATTTACCAAGACTGGGGAAATCGCTTCGACCATCCTTGAGAGGTCTATCCAATATGGAAATATTTGGTTGATATACGCAAAGTCCAAGCCTATACGCTTGATGTCTTCTGAAAGAGAGAAGCCCATAAGCACGATGTCTTGGCCTCGGACCGATTCGCAAAGTTGCCTCATAGCATAGAGTATTGTAGTCGTCGCCCTAGGTTTGACTACATCTTCTCGACCTATCATGTTGACCGTGAACGACATGACTTGAACCTGGCGTTGCGTTATAAATTCGGCAAGATATGGCGTCCCCCGGTGCCCACTAAGTTTAGGTAAAAGTGCCAGACTAACGTCAAAGAGCCCCCCAATCCTAAACTTGGGTTTGATGTCTAGGGCGACGAACGCGGTATTGGTAGGCAACGTCCTAACCGCCTCTACGGTAGGTACATAGCGATTTAACAGATTTCCCAGCTGTTCCTCGTTGTAAATATTGTTCGTATCTAGGATAGGAATCAGCCTATCCTCCCACCAGGCAAGCTCCTCGGGTTCTCGCATATTCCTGGCCCTCGCCAGGTGGCTATAAATACGCTCGAGTTCCGACATGGTTTTATATTCTCTCAATCAGGTTGAAAAATTATCGTATATGTCTTCCAAGTCCGGATTCGGCGATCGTGTCCTTCTACCTGTTCGCTTCAGCGTCGCTCCGTACTCGATGGTAGGATAATTTAATCGTGTAGAAAATATTGTGGAAAGGAGGCAAAGGAAATGGAGAGAGGATAAATTCGCTAAAGTGATGTTCTAACGCTTCTTATATGCGATTGTTGGGACATTGGGAAATAGAAGAGAATAGGAACCTAGGGAATACTTATGCTTTGAGAGACTATCCAAGCACACGAAATCATATAGTCATAGAGTGGTTGGGCATTCATGAAACTCTAATAACGCAAATCGAACACCGTAGGTAACTACAGACATTTCCCATAAATTATACTTAACTAGATACCTATTATTAATAAGTATAGTTCCTTTGGTGAATTCAAAATTTGGCGTTCTATTCACTTAGTCTAGAGGGAGGTGAGCCACGATCTAACCCCCGCTATAATAGTCTGAACATACCTCCATCCACACAACATTCAATACATCCCAAGTAAAATTTAAAGCTGAGATGATTTATTAACCTAGTAGTCCAGAAGTCTCGAAACGGGACACGCTACCGTCGATACAGTTACGGTCCAAGTGTATACTCACCACCAAAGTATGCTGCGCAATAGAGCGCCCCGAAAGACATGCTAGACAGCCGGACCGCAATGGAACGGTGTCAATAGCTAGAACAAGCCTCACGCCTACAAAAGCGTAACACAAAAAGGCTTAAAACAAACTTACGGCGCCTCAGCAAGCGACCACCGAACACCATTGCACCGAATACGAGCTCATCTAAAAAAGCCAACGGAAACGGCTGAAACATCATTATGTATACTTTTTAAGGTTAGACTTGCAAAATATTAAAAACTAAAAATACCAAATGTATATATAAATATAAACGTATATTAGTATAGATAGCTTTACACGCCGCATACCCCTAAGGAGGTTTGTAAGGACTGGTCCTTCCCCCTTACCCCGGCGTTAAATATACCAACCAGCCAACCAACCACCAAAGTATGAAGGATTTCTAATACTTTGACCCCGACCACCAGTCAAAGAGTGCTAAGTAAGGCAAATGCCTACGCTCTTATGGAAATGCACATTACTGCGTGTTATGAAAAGGTGCTTACGAGTTATATAGGAGTAATTAGGGGTTATTTCAAGATGCCACCTAAATAGCTATCTCCAATCGACGGGTATGATTTGATCTAAGCGCACGCTATGTCATATTCTAATCTAAATTCACTACCGGTGAGGACTCTAATGCGGCCTCGGATCGGACGTGCTATGACGAGAAGTAGAAGTTGATTGCGCATTGGATAAAGTATATAATAGTAAATAGTAGCCACTCACCGAAAGGGAACGCCACAGCGGAACAAGCCGGTGTCCCCCCTGACACACTAAGCGCCTGATCCAAAGTCTTTCAGCTCGGCCTTATAGAGAAAATAATGTTTCCCCAAAGTCGTAAAGTCGTAAGCCAAGACATGCCAGACATGTCCAAAGCGCCTTGCCATTCCATCAATTGCCCAGCAGCTTCAACTTTGGAGAGCTCCAAGAGGCACATGGCAATAATAAATCAATATTCCCTACGGCAAGAAGCACGTTCGGATGTCTAGTGAGATGTTGCGATGTTGCTCTCGGGCAATAGCGGATCGATATTTACATATTCCCCTTTTAGGTGACAAGGCGCGATCTTACACCAAATCCCGCACAGCTTAATAGACAGTCCTTGTAATGAGGCAGAAAGGCGTCAAAAAAGTGGCCCATCCTACCAGATATATTTAAAACAAAAATGTCGTACAGGCTTTAAAATAGAGGTGGCTTTTTTTTTTAAAAAAAAATTCCATTTTATACTTTACAACAATAATAATACTTTTTATGATAATACAATTAAAATTTACCGGAATACCTAAATTTCATTATACCCATTTTTATTCTTTTCTCTGGCGTAGTTTTGGTTATAGAATGATTTTTGAAATATAATGTTTTTGTATGTGCTGGTAGTGGTGCGCCAGCTTTTTTGACGCCTTTTTGTGAGGGACGCTTCATCTTGGTTAGCTACCCTATGTATTACATGATGCAGAATGGGTTACCGATAAGGGTACAAAGGGGCGAGCCTAATCAGCCTCACACCAATGGCTCCAATAGTCCCTATGGGAAATCCCGGATCTGGGATGTAGCCATCTCGGTACGCGTAATAAATACAATAGCCCGTCCTGTGGCATTGCTTAGTCCTGTCCCTCCTCCGTTCTGTCTGTTTCGATTTCCTCAACTAATTGTGCCCCTGAGGTCCACTCAAACATAAATACCCTTTCGCTCGCTCTTATATATCCGGGTATATAATATGACAATGTTAAAGGTGCCTCTAAGCAGGAGCATCTTGCTCTTCCTTCTTGGAAGCTATTTAGTTTTACAGGTGCTGGCCGTGACCTGCTACCACCTTGACGGCACGAATGCAGGATCATCGAACGGACCATGCAGTCCTAAGTAGGTAGACTTAGTCCACAATACAGAGGCGAAAACGCAACTCAATCATTTCTCATGCTGTATACTAATAGTATACGTCCCAGTGCTACCGGAGTAGAAGGATCCCATAGCGCATGCTGTAGCGTACAGAACGGAGACGCATGCCTATCAACCGGTCTATGTTTAAACACCATCGCTCGCCAGCAGAGCCACTTGCTCTGGTCAACAGCATGCACAGATCCCACGTTCAAAGACCCAAGTTGTCCTCAATACTGCCTCGGACGTTAGTCACCCACCTTTCCCTCTTGGTCGATATCTTAGCTAATAGGGAGTGGAAGTCGAGCTTAATAACGCCTATCTTCAAACTTGCAACGACACCTTTTGGTGCTGTGGAAGCGATACAAATGTCTTAACTACGAAACAGTGTTGTGACAAGGCCTTTAAACTAACACGGCCTATCGGCACTGTCATCGCGCAGCTCCAGCCCGATGAAGGGGCAATACCCCTCGCCACAGCCTCTTCGACCGTTTCGGGCATACCAAACAGTAATTCCTCGGCGGAAAGCCCATCGAAAATTCCATCCGGTGCGGTAGCAGGACTAGCAATTGAAGGTGCCGTTATTGCTTCTGCCCTTGTGGTGCTAGGGTTTATTATCTGGCGAAATAGATTGTTAAGTCAGAAAGTGAGAGAGGCTGAAGCAGCTACCGCGGCGGCAATAAGTGTACAACAGCAGCAACAACAGCAATATCAGTGGCAGCAACCCCCTTCATCATATGCCGGTATAGTCCCTCATAATACGGCCATGTATGGCTATGGTAACCCTACTGAAACGGAGCCTCCGAAGAGGAGTGAACTACACTCGAGCACCTATACAGAACTCCCAGTGGCGGAGGCTGTTGGCGCCGAGCTCTCATCTGAGACAAGAAGCTCACGATATCTAGATAGCCCGTTACAGAGGTAGCGTAATCATGAGGGTCTACCTCAATACTTCTACCTGGGTAGGTGTGTAGGTACCTATATATTAGGTTGGAGTTAATTTCGTGGGTTAGGTTTATTCCTGTTCCATATGGATACCTCATGTTACCATATGTTGTATATGTAGTCATACTCAGAAGATCTAATCTATGTATACATCTATGCATGTCGATGAGATGGGTTAGGGGATGTCATATATTTAATAAAGTTGTTCTAGGATATATACTACAAGTTTTAATCTTTTCCACACCATGCCTTTGTATATAATGTGTCAGCATTCAAAATTAGCTTTTGCAATCAAAAGTTGTATCTGTAAACAATGAATCCTCAAAGACCTCTGTATAAGAGCGGCACCCTGCCCACCAAAACATCATAGCGTCACAACATCGCAGCATTGCATTAGCATCCTCATAATTACCTATTTACAGCAGACAAATCCCCCATTAACCAAGAAAGCAATATGGAGCAGACTCCCGAGCAAACCCCTAGCATTGAACAGGGTACAATAGTAGACACCCAATATTTCTATGAGGTCCTTGGGCACTTCGGCGAAGACGGGCATCTTATTAGTAGTACTACTAGATTCCAGATTAAGTGTTATATTTGCCATAATGTACATCTAAGCCTTGTAAACCCTCTCTTTGATAAGAAGTCACGAGCCACTCACGAACCTTTTGCAGTTCTGCCTAGATGCGGCCATGCCTTCGGCTACGAATGTATCTCGCAGTGGCTGATGAAAGACATCAACCTAGAAAACCCCAAGTGTCCAACATGCCGTAAGGGTATATTCCGCAGCAGGATTCGACCCGAGGTGCTTCATATCTTCGGCACCTGTGAGCCCGAAGAGCAACATCTGGAGATAGTCGCCATTAGGGAGAGTCTTCGCAGGAATGATACGCCGCCATTGGAGCCAAGTACAGAAGTGGAACCACCGAGAAACCCAGGATGGGTCATTCTAGGGAATCATGAAATGATGCTGCTAAATGAACAAGAAGAACGAAGAGCCTTCGCAATTCTATGGGGACGTGATTCGTCGAGGCGAGGATGGTATTAGATAGTATTCCAAGATTGAACAGCTCGGGATATAATTTAATATTCTAGATAGCCAAGTTTATTCAGATGGCTCATTGAGGGCTTTTGGGTTGTCGCCCATAGATTAGACCTACTAGCAATACAAGGTGGGTGGGTGGGTAGATACTAATTTATCCTACCCTTAAACAAAGAAAAGACTAATTGTAATTTCTCTTAACCCTTGTTTACGTATTATACGTTCTGTAGTACCATCCTAATAAATGGTTGTTGGAATAATAGTATATTTACATCAAGGGTTACTCCAAGTCCGATACTATATAACAGGTAGGTACCTAGGTAGGTAACCAATGTTCGAGGTCTTGGACTTTAAATGCCAAGACTTAAGTCAGGGGTGAACTATGGTGCTCACGATAACACCCCCTTCATCCCCAATACCAGGGGCGTCGTCTCTACGGTTCTCATTCCTCTTTTGATCCCGCTTATACATAAACGCCACTATCGCCGTTATGATGCCCTGCGCGCCGAACAAGACCGTCGAGGAAATGAACCCCTTCCTAAACCTCGGAGAGTCTACTTGCGGGTACGTTAGCAAGGGCACCCAGGCATTAAAGGCGTAGCCCATAGAATTCATGATTCCAATGACGATAGCCCGCTCTTCGGCATCCGCGCCGCATATCTCGTTCGTCCAGCTCATGCTGAGAGGCCCGTACGGGACCGCAGCGCGCTGGATGAGAAAGGCGAACCACTTTAGGGCGTCGGGCACGTTCCAAATGGCTAGGACTAGAGCTGCAAAGCCGCCGATAAATGTGCTGATTGACATTATGCTGGCCCGGCGACGGATGGCGTCGGAGACGATGGCGAGTGTGACGGTGAGAACAAGTTGGATGGCTGACATGGCTGTGGGGATGATGTTCTGGTAATAATTCGTCGTTAATAAATCTAAGCGGTAGATGAGGGTAACTATATTTACTCACTATTCTTTCGATAGATTCCCCTCTTGATTTTAGCCACTATTGATGGGAATAAATGTTAGTTTTTGATTCTTGAAGGGGGCTAAGTAGGTACATATGATATTCCTTGGGAATAATACCCCCAAGAAGAGTTAAAAGGGGGGAAGATGCCTTACGATAGCTAGAACATTGATACTTGACGACGGTCCGATATTGATGAATATAACATATAATATCGTGAGCAGATAGACATGCCATCGACCTATCTCGACTGTTAGTATAAATCATAATTTAGATTGGGTAAGGAGTGTTGGACTGACCAAATATACGTTTGAAGGTGGAGAGTCCTAATTTCGTGCGAGGTGCACGCCCAACTCTGTTCATACGCTCCCTGGCCATAGCACGATCCTAGATTTCCCCTTGTTAGTCCACTTAGGCATTACTACGTAATGGCAGGTTATATGCAAAAGACTTACATCCTCGCTCAAGTAGAAGGCCCTTGTGTTCTCCGGGAGGTCTGGCAGTATGAAAAATCCCGCGATACAAATCGGAAGACTAATAATCCCGTCCATAACCTAAACATGAGCGTCAGCTAGTAAACTACAAACCATCAAGAGCGACCTCAGACGTACGAAGAGCCACTGCCAGCCAGCAAGCCCGTTAACTCCGTTTAATCCTCGGTACACACCGGCTTGGAGGTAGCCAGAGAACATGCTGGCCGCGGCCGAGGATGCGTGAAAGATGCAAGCTCGCTTTCCCAGCTCCGAGGGCTTGTACCATGACCCAAGGATCGTGTGAGCAGCTGGATAGAAAATTGACTCGGCCAGCCCGACGAGAAAACGGATGGCGATGACGTGGTTCGAAGTCTTGGCCGCCGCGAGGCAGAATGTCAAGAGAGTCCAGACAAGCTCGCATGACGGGACCCAGACAGAGGGTCGAACCTTCGTTAGAACGATCTGGGATGGTATCTGGCCGACGACGTAGCCCACCGTCCACGCGGTATCAACAAGGTTGATCTCGTTGCCATTCATACCCAAGTCCTCCTTCATCCCGCTGACGAACGCATTCGAGATGTTAGTCTGATCCAGGTTCTTGATGAAGTACCCAAACGAGAGCATGGTAACCAAGAAGATATCGAGCTTCTGGATGAACACGCGCTCCTCGTGAGACCGGCCGGGCTCGTAGTCCCAGATGTACGACCACCATGGCGCCTTGACTTTTCCCTCCGGTTCCGACTCCAATTCCAGCCGCGAAGATCCCGCGACGTCAAGGGTGGACTCGTCCACCAAGATCTCCTTAGGCGAGCGGGGCTCAGACATCGTGGCTGCTGCTGCTGCTGCTGCGTGAGATGCTTATTACTCCTCCACTAACTAGGTAATTACTAAGTGCCAATAATCAACCGTATATTCCAACCACGACTTCGACGAGAAAGAAGACGAGCAATTTATAAAAGATTATCTACAATCGACTAAAACCATGATAGTAATTACGTCCGACCCTTGGTAATAGCGAACCTAAAAAATAAAAAATAAAAAATAAAAAAGTACATAGACCACCACGATACGTAGGTAAACTCCGACTCGATAACGATTGAGGAGCGTAACTTCGCCATGACGGGGTCGGCTGTCGTGATACAGGAGGGCGAGGTGCCTATGGAATCAAAGGTCTGATTGGCCAGGTTTCGGTTGACACGCAAAATGTGTTCTAGTTCGTGCCCGGGTCGATGTCATGATTGATGTCTCCGATGGCGTAATTTGGATTGCAAGTAATCGCACGGAGATTTGTGTGGGGGGGGAACATACACCTACCAACGTAAATCCGGAGAATTATTAATGGGCTTTATTAAGATGCATGATTACCGTGGTTTTTCATGGCTTTTATTGGCTTGGCTTTGAAGAGTAGGTACGGTTAGGTAGGTAGTTACATATGATTAGGTATTCTACAAGTCTTGATAATAGGGGCACTTCGATCTGAGGATAGGCTTTAAGCCCATGCTTTTGTTATGTTTTGCATATAGACCCTTTATAACCCTTCGGCCATCGCACATCTTACAAAGCATCTTACTCTCTTCTCTTGCTATAGCGCTCTAGTTAGATTGCCCTTCAATATGTAACTGTGGTGGAAGGCTACAATCAAGTTCCTCTAGAACAATATAAGTCCAGAAACTTAGGTAGCCAAATATCTTGCAGTCCGTTCTGTTGAGTATGTTTACACTTCAAGCAGGGACAAGAAAACTCGCGTTTGGACTGTATTATTGATGTATCGATGCCGAGCCGAGTTTATCATAGATATACTCTAGGATCTAACGCCATTACACAACAACATCAAATCTTACGAAGAAGCTATAAGAGCGCAAGGATATGAATCTGCAAGGTCAGCAAGTGGCCCATCGTGATTGTTACGTAGGTAGGCATATAACCAATGAAGAATCAAACTGGATTTCCTGTGCTACACAAGATGCAGGTGATGTTACTTCTGGGGACGCGTACCGTAGATGAGGTACGCTCACGAGCCGCATCGGCGACATATGCAGGCGTAACGTCATAAACCTGTCTAAGTATATCTAGGGACATCTCAGAAGATGAAGTGATAATTCTTAGACTACTAGGATGGAATAGCATATGTCGTAAATTCATCGCTCATTATATTTTCGTTTGCTATGGCCGTGGCGACCTCGCCAAACCCAACCTCGTAAGACATCACACAGTGACAAGTCTTTCTTCTGAAATCGCTCCTCCCGTCGGGGCTTTATATGTTTGATTAGTCTTTATTGGCCTCAGATCGATTCCTTCAATATCGGCATCTCCCCCGCCCCTTGTCCATAACGTCGTTGCATCTGAGGCGTATTCGTTTGTTCGATTCTCTTGCCTCTCTGGGCCCCTGGTTCGAGGAACGTTCTTCAAAACATCGGGCTTTGACGAGGGCTTGAGGCCCATCAACTGCCTGAGCAAGGGCTTCAGCATTGGTACCGAGGCGCAGACCAAACCTAAGCTCGACTCCAACGTGGTCCAGATCGCAAACGAAAACGAATCCCACTGGGCGTATTTGGGGTTGAGGAATTCCCACGCAACAGCCATCCGTGTCAGAGAGGCGCAAGCCACAAATATACCTAAAGTCAAGACGAACGCAAGAGCGACTTTTTGTCGTATCGGCAGTGTCATTTTAAGGATATGAGGAAGCACCATTCCAATCATCCATACATCAGTTGTTGTATGCAAGGCAGCCGACGCTGTTAGGATCGGGTAGTAAGCCAGACAGTGTCCCACTCTGATATCGAATTCGTATGTATTCTGTACGGGATTGCACAGGAAGAAAGTCAGAAGGAAGAAGACGATGCCGTAAACGGCGACGCAGCCCATGGTGATAAATATGAGAACTCGCTGGTACGGTATCTTTAAGATTCGCAGGTAGAACAACAGGATGCTGATCTTCGTTAGGACCAACGACACTTGGTAACAGCTTATCGTCGCGTATGATAGTCGGATGCCAACCGGTCGCAGCCGGAGAGGGATGTTACTGAACTTGTGGCCGAGGCCATATTCGGTTTCGACGCCGACGATCGCAACCAGCGCAACGGCGAATAGCCACGCGAATAATATAGCCGCATCGTCCCACCAGTGGTTTTTCAGAAGAAACCTCGAATAGAGGCGGCCGATGACTACGAGACTTGCGAAGAATATCGGAATGATGATTCCGGCAAGGATGTCAGGGACCTGGGAAGGGCCCGTAAGCTATTACGGCAATTGTAAGCAATTTATAGGTACCTAATGCACGTTCCGATGCCATGGTTCTGGATCTACTACAAATGGATGGTGGGGATTACCTACCACTTCCGGCACCTGTTTGGCCATTGCGGAAAGATGTCGCGATGAAGGTAAAGTGCGAATTGGCGCATGCCGGCGAAGGCGAAGGCGAAGTGCGGAGCAACAAAGTGAGATGGGATCTAGCTCTTACTTATTGGAGAGCCGACACCAACGTTGATATATAACGCGGTGGGATCTCTTCTTAGGTTTCATGTTACCATGACTTCCTAGGCGTCAGCACAAACTGGCGATCACTCGATCGGAGGGATCTAATTGCTATGGCTGCTACACAAAAGTTCATTGCTGGCCGGAGGCTGGTTAGTCATAATATTCCACGCCCACCAATTGTGCTCGAAGACGGCTGCTAATAAGGTAGCATTCGGTATCATAGCTGCATGGTGGTGGCCATGTCTTTGGCCCGAGAGCACGTTGGTTGATCCGTTTCTAACCCATACTCGTGAGCTGTGCTCTCATAGGGCTGGTTCGTATAAAAATAATCACAGCCACCCAATGGCAAATCCACAACCCCATGTCGAACCCCGTGTCCGTAACAGGGGGTTTGGTACATAGTGTACATACATACAGCAAAAAGAAAAGTTGCCAAGAGCTTTCGAGACTGTTTACCTGTGGACTGACGAGATTCTGCAGATGCTCAAGAGATGTCCATCATACATACATGGGTTCTGGGGTCTTATGTAATTCCATAATTAGGTTTATTTAAACAGCAGAGCAGCCAGGCCCGTAGCACGTTTTCCCTCGCGAGTATCGTGAGGTCACCAGTCCGGGGTGTGGTGCGAATATACTATTTTCGGAATCATTACTTAGACTAGTCGATATTGCTCCTAGTCATATTTCAATCACAATACCCTATTCCATAAAAGAGAAGTCGAAGAATCAAATAGCTACCTAGGTTGGGTATAGTTACTTTTCTACGTATCTCCAGCTTCTCTAACATCTAAGCAGGCATCGTAGCGTGGGCCATGCTATGGACCCCGTCTAGTATGTAGTAGGCGGCCTCTTGAGATAACGGCTCGAACATTCGGTTGAAGCTATTCACCTTTAGCAACCTCGAATAATAACCAAAAGACATTCATGAAGGGCGGTGAAAAATGCCTCGCGTGAATCTCGAGTGGCTAAGTCACGAGCGCCGAGGCTTTGCTTTTGTATTCGAATGTAACCCTACCCCACCGCATATTTGCTCGGCTTTCTGAAGAAGGGTGAGGGTGAGAGTGAGAGTCAGATACTAAGATAGATATTTAGTTACGATTACGATAGACGACTCGATCGGAGCGTGATTTGCGCGCGTTTTGTCGATGTGTACATATAAGATATACCGGTTCGATAAATTGCCCTACCAGGTGTTTAACTTACGAGGGGTTGTAGGAGTCCGACCATACACCAACCACTTCCCTGGCTCAATCCTATGATACAAGTAAACCAACTCGTCTTTGGATCAGCAATCGTCTTGCAGGCGTAACGAGTTTTCTCTATTGCCTGGTACCTCTAATGGTGACGTGGGTAGAGCGTGGAAAGACAGCTATATTTTAGCACCAAGAAATATGCCTCTAACTAGGCTGAGATCGCTGGTTAAAGTACAAGTAACTCCTCTCTCCATGTCTCACCGGTCCCAAGGTAGATCCTCTAATATTACTGGCGCACCAGAGTCTTATCTCGCCTCACGAAATAAGCACTATCTCGATATCACGAATAATATGACGCCGGTGGCAGGGAATAAATATCAGGAGCAAGTTACGATCTTCCCCAATGCTTACATTAACCAGCAGGATACGGGAACTTACAGACTCGCGCGAATCCGTCGGTTAAGAGCCTATCGATCATTTAGAGAAGAGAATGCCCAAGGTTCCAAGGCCGAATAGCTTGTCACGACGTAGAAACTGGCCAATCAGGACAAGGCTTGGGATGTGAATGGTAGGATTCTGGTTGTAACCTTGGATATATGATTCAGGGCAAGAAATGCTTGGCTCATCTGTCACGAGATGGGACTAAACAGCACAGAAACAACTTCGCCGCTCCGCGAGGGACTCCAACCTAATTACGGGAGCCTGTGGACATACTAGAATCCTGACACCATTGTAGGCTCGACTCATTGAATAACGTTTGATAGTTTTCAACCGAAGAGTCCATCATCGCCAACTCCCTGATTAGGAGGTTGGTCCTAGCTAAATGCCAGAACGATACCCGCGCCTATGATATACAGTCAATGGAAAAAAATAACGTCCAAAAATATTTTCTATTTTATTACATTAACTGTAATATATTACCACCCAACCACATCTAAATATAAAAATAAAATAATAATTATAAAGTTTATAAGTATATTTATAAAATTAAATTTTTAAAAAATTAAAAACATCATTTTTTCTTGTATAAAAAGTAATAATTAATATTATACCAAAACTTTAATACTAATTATTTACACAACTAAAATCTTACAAAAATAATTTAAACTGATAGAATTAATGATATTTTAAAACTTGAAAAGCCTTATAGATTTTATATATTAATTCAATATAATTATGTTGATTTGTAGCTATTGAAAGTTGGTAGGTTTTGGTGTAAAAATGGCGATTGGACGTTTTTTTTTTCTCCCCACTGTACATTCATATTTTGTCCCCAAAGTTGCCTATAAGCTTCAGCAATTATACGAGTTAGTTACAATTCCCAACGCGATCACACGACCGAAGAGTATACGGAGGGTCTACGCTGGCTAGATGGTGTTGGGTATATAGTTCAATGGCAATGCTAACCTAGGTAGGTATGTAGGTACCTAACGTAGCAACTCGAGCCAGGTCGCGGGGTAGTCATGATGGACTTTGGCATGTGAGCTTGATAAAGTCCTTTACGGCTGGCTTTTGATAAATACCTAAATAACATTGGAGATCTAGGCGAAGTTTAGAGAAGGGGTTAAAACATATGTTTGTTTACCTCGAACTCTGTTGTGATTTAATGATCAACTTAGGTACCTAACGATCGGGAATACATATTCTCCTAAGCGGCTAATGTCTTAGAGTTCGGGTACCTGCAACTCAATATCGACAGATCCCGAATTCTTCAACAACAAGGTGCAAATGTACGGGATCTTATCGACAATGGAATGCAGCAAACCCTATCAGAACCGCAAGTGAGCATTTAGATTACATCATGTTGTCACGTTACCATGTTATTAGAGCGCAACAGCAACGCCTCGGCGCCTCAGCGCTTCAGGAAATAGGACGGACTCAACAAATCAGCCACGTGCGTCACTTGGGCCAGCGACATGGGAATGAATGATAACTCAGTTCTCTAGTTAGAAATTTCCGCATTGCCGCAATCACGTACCTCTCATACGTAAGCCTTTCGATGCCGGACATGCGAAGCGAAGCAAGGACCAGCGGTCTTAGGCTCTCGTGCAGAGTTTTGCGCACAAAATGGCGGCGGCGCTGTCGCTGTATGGTCGCGATAGTCTCCAACGGTCCACAACAGCTGCAATAATGTCAGCGAGATGACGTGTCGGTAGCCGCATCATGTACTGGAATCTGCTAGTGGACCAATATGCGATCAACCAGAGAAATCATAGTTGGGATTCCTCCTCCCACCAACATGTCGGAGCACCTGAGTAGCACCTCTTCACTCAGGGGTTTTGGCATTGTGAAATACTATATGAAAGTTGTGTTAGTTGTTTAGTCTCATTAAACCTAAGCACCTAAGGAGCTGAGAAAGCCTTGGCCGTATTTCTTTAGTAGCACTCGGCGATATTCAAATATCTTGGGAGTAACTGAGAACTGCAAGATTGCCGAACTCTAGCCTCTAGTGAACATAGTATACCTTATGTAATAGCACTAGCTCGGATTAGTATGTATGTAGAGGGTGGAACCATGCAAGTCTAATCCGTACAGGTCTGTCAAAACTAGACAGGCTTGAAGCTTAACTAATAGAGTTAGTACATTCGGAAATTTCCAGTCCCCCAAATCATTTCGGACCCCTTATTTTACCTCAGAACCTATATCCTCTTTCTTTTATCTATGAAGCAAATCTGTCACACAAACTTGTTGCATGCCAAGAAGGAAGATATACGATCTTAAGATGCGATCCTATATTGGCCTTGATTGAATTCTCCTTTGTGCATTCAAATAACCAATACAAACTTGCTCGTTTACATCCTCTGCTTCCTGTCGTTCAACCAGTCTGCCAGTCTATCAACGGGTCCTGTGCGTTAGCGGATTAGCGAGCTAATGTCCTGATCTGGCCGATCGAAACGCACGCGCTAAAAAGCTTGGTACTGACGAAATGAGCAGAAACTGGGGTTAATAAAGGACCGTCCTATCATGGCGCAATAACTACGACCACGATTACACTATTGCCCGCGAGTGGGTATTTGCGAGGTTATCTAAGGTAGCATGGCTGCATGGCTACATGGCAGCAAGGTTGTAGCATTTGCGACGATCAGGCCTCTCGTGGTCCATCATCTTCCATGGAAATCACCATGGAATGAAGGGGTCGTCCAATATGGCATGTGGTGTGTTCCTATCGATGGTTCCTGGCTTAGCCGTAGATCCCCCTGATCTTGGCCCCTTCTGGGAATAGATGGGAAAATAGATTGGGATGTCGAGCAAGTCACTGATTCATGCAGACTGCAAGGTACAACACTCCAGGCCCAAGCCGACAAGATCCTTGGCCAGTGACATCCTTGTCCTTTTGTGGCGTCTATCTTTGAAACCGACGTGCTGTTCCCACTCCCTCCACGTCGCCCCCAAGTTCCTGACTGTAGTCTTTAATCTCATTTATCCACCCCCTTTCCCACTCGCTACTTTGCTTCCCTTCTTCCTCTCTTATTAACCTTCAATAACCATTGTCGTTGTCTTTCTTTGCCCGGAAGCAATTCGCTGAGTCATTCATTGTAACGGTGATTTTTCACCACGTCGCTCCTTAACAAACAAGCACTCAATTCAGGTCAGCCAAGGAGGGTTCTGCTTAGCGCTTCTTAACTTACCCATCTAGGTGTTTGCTTGTCCACGTTCTCTTCGTAGCCTGTTGTATTTCCGGCCTAGTTTTCGAAAGAAAGATAAAATTAATATTAACGGGTCGAGAAACGCGAACGCGAAATATCTCTACGCAAAAGACCGTATATCCTTGGAAAGTCTCATATTTGGGAAGAGCAAACATTATTATCAAGGACATCCCTTCGATCGCTCACGATGAAGTACTCGACCGCGCTCGTCGTGGCCACGGCCTCGGCGGCCAACGCAGGCTTCTGTAACGATGCCTTCGAAGAGTTCGGAAACTTCTTCTGCCCCAAGGCAGTCAAGCAAGTCAAGTACAGTGGCCTCGACATTGCTGGCAAGTACCGCGCCGTCGCCCAGATGGACAGCAGTGGACTATGCACGTTCCAGGACAAGGACTACTCTGGTCCCATCGCCCCGTTCGACGAGGATGTGAGTACCCATTTCCTATTCCGCGGGTAAATTCCCCCACTTCTAACACAAGCGCAGTTGACTTTGCACTTCCGAGGTCCCCTTGAACTGAAGACCGTCGCCGTCTTCACCCCTTCTTCAAGCGCGTCCAAGCGTGAGGTCCAGAGGCCTCACTCCAAGCGCCATGGCCACCAGCACCTTCATAAGAAGCACCACGAACACGCCAAGGCCGAGAAGCGCGAAGATATGGTCGTGGCCACGATTGATGGCAAGGTGGTGTCGTGGGTGAACAATTTCTTCGGTGGCGGCGCCGAGACCCCTGCTCCCGCCTCAGCTCCCGCAGCTACGGAGGCCCCTGCTGCTTACCCCGTTGCCGCTGCACCTGATAGCAGCTCCGAAGCGCCGGCCCCGTCGTCGTCCAAGTCCGCCCATGTCGATGTTCCCGATGGCGACTTCCAACGTATCGCCTACTACAACTCGAAGGACCAGACCGCCGATGGTCTCGTTTTCCTCGGTAACTTTGGTGACCCGGCTATTTCTGGTACTTGGGACACGTGAGTGCAAAATAACCACGAGTGAAAGTTCTAGCAAGCTAACTTGTTTGTAGTGTCTGGGGTGCTAGTTTGGCCTACGCTAACGAGGATGGCACCAAGGCCGCCCCCTCTCCCACCGTTCTCAAGGATTGCCGTATTGATGACACCAAGGAAATCATCATCGCTTCTGACGAAAAGTGCGATGAAAGCTGTGGTGCCGTTCGCCCTGGTTCCGTTGCTTACAGTACGTTTGCCCCTTGAAATAGAGGATTATCGGGTTGATGCTAACAACTGTGCAGAGGGATTCGGTGGTGCTAACAAGGTCTTCCTTACCGAGTTCTCTATGCCCGTCAGCGGCCAGACTGGCTGGAACATGGACATGCCCGCATACTGGCTACTGAACGGTGCCATTCCACGAACGGGCCAGTACAGCAAGTGCAGCTGCTGGTCTGGTGACAACTCGAGCCCCCAAGAGGGTGGTTGTGGTGAGGCCGATATCATCGAGGTCCTCCGCTCCGGTGACACCAAGGCCAAGTCGACCTTCCACTTCGCTGCCGGCACTGGCGACTCCCACTACTTCGACCGCCCGACTGATAAGACCATGAAGGTGGCCGTCGTCTTCCAGGCTGCCTCGTCTACCGCCTCCATCAAGATCCTCGATGACGACTTTGACATGACCGGCACCAGCCTGACCTCCGATCAGGTCGAGGACATGATCAACGACGAGCCCGATATCAACCTCTTCAGCTTGATGAGCTTCGGCGCGTAAAAGTTTCTAGGGGGGGTTGGTCACGAGGGACGAGGGTGATGGGGGAAGGGATGGAGGAAAGGGGAGAGGGGTGGTGGTCCGGGGACGACGGTTGACGTCTGCTTCTGGATATGCTTTTTTATGTGTTTTCTATGATGGATATAGGAGCAGTTTTGCAACGTGTTTTTCTGCGCCCGATATTCCCCTTTCCGCATATTTTGATTTGATTTGATTCTACAGCACCACTGGGTGTTTGTTACCTTGTCTCGAAGTGTGTGCTCGAAGTGTGTGCTCGAAGTGTGTGCTTGAAGCGTGAAGTTGCTGTTGCTGTTGCTGTTGCTGTTGTGAGGTCGGCTCCGTGTAACGTTTTGGTGAGCTGCATGTTAGAGGTGGGCTGGCTTGGTTCCTTGGGCGTTGGAAGAAGGTTTGCTGCTGAGGAGATCGCGCGGGCCTGTCGTGATACCATGGGGCTCTGCGTAGGTACCTAGGCATGTATGTAGTCTCGGGAACAACCCGAGACAGATCTGGTGTCCCGTGATACTGAGCTTGATTTACCTACTTCCCGATCGCGGATCTGTAATTTTAATAGTAGTATATCTTAGGTACCTCTATCCTGTGTTGTATTATGTAGGGTTTAGTGCAATAGTCTACTGAGGTATCTTGAAGCACCTAGTTATATATAACATAGGTACATACAGTTAATAACCTGCCTATTAGAACCAACCTTCTTCACAGACGAGATTCATTCAGCTACCTAGGTAGGTAGGTAGTCAATCCATCATAAATCATAACTTTACATAACATCCGTCCTCTTTCACCTCTGTACGCTGCTCACCCTACCGTTCTACATTCCTTTAGAGCCGTGTGTTCGACGACATCTATTTTTTGCACGAGCAATATATATGCGACGTTCGTAAGGGTTGGGAGTATTGGAGATAGAGGGAAGAAGGATGGAAAAGCCAAAGTCCTCGGGTTCTGGAGACGCCCCCTGCCACGTGCCGTAGCGTAGGATTGCCCCGTGGATGATAATAGAACGTGCTGTAGGTGAGTTCAGGGTAGAGTATACGATGCAGCATCGTGAAACCGCTTCCCGGCCCCTTTCTTGGGACTGGATGGGTAACCCCGGGACCGGGTTTGCGGGGATTTACCAACTGCTGGGGGGTTATATTCCTAGGCGTTTCGGGCGGTAAACAATGCTTTCATCCATCTCATTCAATTAAGCATAATAATGAACATAAATTATTTTATTCCCAAACGGTTCAATGGCGATACAATGCCCTAGTCTTAAGTAGCTACTGTGAAAATCTCTTAACTTGGAGTTGAGAATATAAGTAGGTACCTAGTTAATCTCATAGTATACCTGTCTTCAACCCCCAAACCTTTGCCAACGAACATCACTAGGACGCCATAGGGTTCTAAGAACCCACCCAAATATTAGGTATAAAGCAACCCAATTTCAAGTCAATTTCGAAGGGAATGCATCTCTCTTTAAGGTGGTGGCCAAATCCACTTATATAAATCCATTCGGGACAACGAAAGTCAAAATATCAATGTAGATATTAGGACGCGGCGGCTTATCTACCTACCTACCTAGATAAATAAAAATAGATGCTTCTTCGTCTTACCAAATGAAAATTGAGCGTCATAACTAGCGTAAGACCATTCGCTTCGTGAGCATCGATTATCTCCGGGGGAATATCTGCGCTAGGGGCCGGCATTCGTAGGGCTAGGCCGTTCGCCCCGGCGTCTCCGAGGCCCGGTCTACTTATACCCCGATGCTAGAGGCGGGCCTATGTAAAAGTAGTGAATATACACTGTATTCAATATCACAGTTTATGCGCACCTAGATGGACTGTTAAGCTGAGACAAGACCGGCAGGTATTTGAAGTTCCTCTCGTATTTAGTGACCTGTAAAATTAGATGTCTTGCGTAAACAACTCGACGGAAACAAGTAACTAGCTTGATAAAAACTAGCAGAGCTGGCCACGACTTCGTAATAAGCAAAGCGGCTAGTATTGGTCTACACAACGGTGGCTTAGGAACAGGCAAATGAGCTAGAAACCCCAAATAACCCCCACGGCGAGCACCCGACACTGGGGAAGCGTGTCATCATGGCGCGTAATAAGGCAAAGAGCAGTTGGCAATACTAAACTATCAAAGGCAATTGGTGGATCGGTTGCGGCTCCAATGGTGGAGCGGCGATATATGCGCTTAGCTGCTGTCGGTTAGGCGGGCAGGCTTCGTTAGATCCTAACGACGTCACTTGAATACAGAGTGAACCGCCGCATGAAAAGAGTTTTTATTTCCGTCGTTGTTAGCCCAATTTAGGCACCATGTCATCACGGTGACAGTATAGCAAATTATTTCTGTGATTTTCTTAATATAGAATATTGAGCAGAGGCAATATTGGATGCCAAGTATGAGCATCTCGTCCGGGCGAGATGTTGCTGGGTGAGAGATTTGATAGGTTCGACTATGCAAAAGGGAGAGATCGAAGATCGCCCTGTAGCATTGAAGCAACCGAGTTTTTCTGCGGGTCACATCTCTGAACTAGTGTTCCCGATGCTTGAATAGTGGGTAGAGATAGAAGTGTTGTACCTGCTCAGCTATCATAGAGCAGGAAAGCCAGGAGCCAATGCAGTACCTATGCGAGTTCAAGGTAAGGATTGCTTAGGTAGCTGCAAGTGGTAAGAGATTCTTCCGTTGGGTCGCTAAGTCGCCAGCGGAGTAAATGCTCCGTTTAGGAGCATAGTCGACCCAAGACTTCTGTATTTCCCAAATATTTGCAGCAATCGAGACTTTAATCACTATCGCCTTCTTTTAGGATCCGGGCTAGTTTCCTCGCTCCTTGAAAGACGTCACTACCTCCTAAGTGGTCCCTCGCTTAGCCTTCAAAATGGGCGTCGTAGTTGTATCTAGTCATGAAACATCTAAGACACATGTTATAAACACCTAGAAATAACTCGAGAAGACCAGGGATTAACGTCCATGCTATAACTTGACCTCAATTATTGAAATTATCAGATTTCCAGTTGAAATCCGAATCGGATCGTGTCAATACAATGGCACCCAGAAGAAGAACGGATCCCGAGGCCGACCTCAGCCATCAAGATAGACACCTCGAGCCAGAGGTCCTTGCAGAACTACCCGATACTGTTTCAGATCAGCTCCCAAGAGTATCCCAGAACAGGTCTAACTTACCACGTATTATTGATTCCAAAGAGTTGAACCAGAGTCGCACTTCCAATTCGGCAACTACCAACAAGGCCCAACGAGTGAAAGAGAGAGTACGGAGAGTAGCCAACAACGGTTCACAAGAGCCTTTACTATGGATTGACGACGGATACTACGAAGCGAACCCATGGCATGGCCGAACGAATAAGAAGCCAATTTTCAGCCTCGGAGCGCCTTTACCACGTAAAGTCCGCTGGGCCAAGGAATCAGTTGATGTGCCTACTAGGTCTGTATCTAAATCTCCTGAAGACCTAGCAGAACTCGGCGAGGTCGACTTTGATAGTGCAGGCGGGCCAAATGTCGAGAGGCGGGAAAGCACAGCAGGGAGCGAGGCGTCAGGGTTTAGAAGGACAGCTGCGGGCGTCACTCACGGTGACAGGCATAATGATGCCGGACAACCAGTCTTCGAATATCAGCCAGGAGAAGAAAATTCCACCCACAGAGAGCGCACGAATGATACGCACGATGCTAATAGAAGCAACAAAGAGGACCTTCTCAATTATGGAATCGACAGTGAGCCACTGGGCCAGCGGAAGCATGGCGACGTGGAGGAAGAGGATAGGGACCCGGATGAGTTTCGTAACTGGTGGGCCCGTATACGAGCTAAGCATCCTGAGCCATTGGCTGAGTTCCTTGCGGTATGTCTTTCCAGCACTCTTGTCAAGCCGCTCAAATTAACTAGGTCCACAGACGGGAATAGCTGTATTTATGGGACTAGGAGCGACCCTGTCTGTAAACCTCTCTGCTACCCAGGATGTAAAATACGGTACCTACGAAACTTCATGCTGGGCGTGGGGTTTTGCTTGGATGTTCGGCATCTACCTTGGCGGTGGTGTATCCGGTGCTCATATGAACCCGGCTATTTCGATCAGTTTATCAGTATTTCGCGGCTTCCCATGGCGATCCTGCCTCGTCTACGTGGTTGTGCAATTCGTTGCCGGCATTGCCGCCGGGGCTTTGGCTTATGGTATCTATAGAGATACGATCAGATACGTGGACCCTACTATGACGAATACAGCCAAAACCTTCTTCTCGAGCCCCCAAGAATGGGTATCGCTTGGCACGGCTTTCTTTGATCAGATTGTCGGTAGTGCAATTATGATGATTGCTGTTTTCGCTCTCGGAGACGATCAGAACAACCCTCCTGGTGCGGGAATGCACGCCTTGGTAAGTAGCTTCTTATTAGTAGAGCAAGGTGATGATGAACTGATATTCTGTCACATCCTCTCAAATCATCTCTCACGATAAAGAGTCTTAAACCAACAGTGCTAACGGGGAAACTTAGGTACTTGGGCTCCTAGTCACTACCCTAAAGTTTACTCTCGGGTACACAATAGGATCAGCACTAAATCCAGCCTCGGACTTTGGCCCAAGAGTCGTAGCCTGGGCAGCAGGCTATCGAGGCCCAGAAGTTTTTCAAACAGGATGGTGGTTTTATGGCCCGTGGCTCGCTACTCTGATTGGATCTTTCATCGGATGTGCCTTATATGACGGCTTCATCTTTGTCGGAGCTGAGAGTCCGATTAACTACAGAGTAAAGGGTGGCATCAAGAAACGAACCCGAAAGCTTTTCAACTTTGCGAGAAGGAAGTGACGATATAGTCATGTTATACTTTTTTGGTGGTGTAGGAATTTAGAGAACTAATAATATGATGTACTTTAGTTAATGAGATCAAGCAAACAAGCTGACAAGTCTTACATGTACCTAGGTACTGGTTATCGCTATCAAAAGCTGTGCGACTTTAGAACATATGGTCCAAGCGTTACGTCTACAGTTTAGCCTGATTGGGTGAAGATGCTAAAGAGATCTTGGCTTAGTAAATAATAACTATATCACGTGCGAAGGACCGGGTACTGCTTTGACCATAGCCGAAGGAAGGTGCGGCTGGTCTATGGTTGTCAGGGCGTTCTATGATAAAATACCGAGGTCCTTCCTTTTACCTCTTGCCTCTCACTTTTCAACCGCCAGCTTCGAACTTTCAACCCTCTTTGTCGCAACGACTAGATCACAACGTCTAGACCACAACATCATTTCCTATAGCACTCTGGAACACTAGTAAATTGAAGGTGCATTAATTACGATGGCTTCGCCGCCTAAGCCTTGGGAGCGCGCAGGCGCGACAGCATCCAGTAAGTTCAATTGTTATTTCAATCAACTTCACATGTCGCTACTGTTTACTGTTTCTGTTACTTACTTCTTCTAGCCAATCCTATTGCCTCAGCAGCGACACCTACACAGAACGCTCTCAATACACCATCGTCAACAGCTACTGCACCTTCTGTTCCCGGCATGCCGGCTATTCCTCCCCGTCCTGACTCCCTAAACTCAACCGTGAACCAGAACGCGTCGGCCTATAGTCGGGCGCCATATAATGCCGCGTATAGCCCGTATTCGTCGCCCTATAATAGGTATGGGGGCTACGGTGGTGGTATGTATGGTGGCATGGGTGGCATGGGTGGCTATGGTGGCATGCCTAGCATGTACGGCGGTGGGATGTATGGGGGAATGTCTGGCATGATGCCAAACGACCCGAACAATCCCAGCAGTCTAGCCAACCGCGTTAATGATAGCACCCAAGCCACCTTTCAGTTGCTAGAGGGGATTGTTGGTGCCTTCGGTGGCTTTGCGCAGATGCTTGAAAGCACATATATGGCAACCCATTCAAGCTTCTTTGGTAAGTCAAGTTTTATGAGATATGTGTTATGAACTAGTCGCTAACCAAGCGACAGCTATGATTTCTGTAGCTGAGCAGTTTGCTCTCTTGCGCAACACCCTCGGATCGGCCCTCGGTATTTTCACCATCATGCGATGGTTGCGCACACTTTTTGCGAAGTTGACTGGCCGTCCACCCCCTGTTGACGCCATGGCCCTTACACCGGCAGCCTTCGCCCGCTTTGAGGGCCGTCAGGTGCCATCTGGTGCCGGAGGTCAACCTAAAGCTAGTCGGAAGCCCCTTGTTTTTTTCCTTCTTGCCGCATTTGGTTTGCCTTATATCATAAACAAGATAATCCGATCGCTTTCCCAGCAGGAGGAGCGTAAGCGACTTGAGTTTGCAGGTCAGAACGCGCCTCTGGATCCTAACAACCTTGAATTCTGCCGCGTCCTCTACGACTTTACCCCTGAAGCCGGCAATGCTACTCAGGGAGTTGATCTCGCTGTTAAGAAAGGCGATTTTATTGCAGTCCTAAGCAAGAGTGATCCTCTAGGGAATCCTAGCGAGTGGTGGCGCTGTCGAGCTCGGGATGGACGCCTTGGATATCTACCTGCAACATTCTTAGAAGTGGCTAAGAGACCTGGCCAACCAATTGCTGCCATCAAAGCAGCTCCGAGCGAGCCTGCGTTATCTAAGATAGTCCCCAAGCCGCCGGTGGTCACTAGTAAAGCAGGAGACATCTCTGCTGAGAGCTTTCAAAAGTCACAATTTTATTCCTAGAGAGATGAAAATGTAGATGAAAAAATCTCTCATTTACTAAAGGAACTTCAGAAGCATGATAATCTCCCAACTTGCAAAGAGGATTTTCAGCACTATAAGGGGGTTAACATGACTGTAGACGCGAGTCTAGATAAAAGACAGCGCAAATCTCATAGAGAGGCCAATTCTCATTCAACACATCCCGACCAAGACCCGTTCGGGTTTGGGGCATGGCCGAATGTACCTCCGCATTTCCAACCTCCAGTTCCTGTTCCCCATATGGGCTCTACCGCTCCATCAGGGATGCCACATGCAGACCCCTTTGGCCCCTCTGGACCCTCTAAACCCCTGCCCCAAATCTCCAAAATGGATGACATTTATATGCATGGGCCCAAGCGTGACCCTCAGAAGAGACGGGAATACGAAAACTACATAGAGCAGAGATGCAAGCTGGAAGCAATATGGATGGCATCGCAAGAGTTGTTGTTGCGGGGCATGAAGCCTCCTAAGTCGGATTCTCAGCTATAAAATTTAAGCCTGCGAGCGGTATATTTCGGACGTGGCATTAAGGCTCAGGTAAAGATGGCCGTAGGGTATTAATGAATGATAGGATACGTTAGGATTTGAAGATGGGCCGTGGGGAGGTCGCAACAATGATCCCCTGGTTTTCTTTAAAGTCAAGGTTATGTTTAAGGGAGATGAGTGAAAACGCGAGTTCGGAGTTGTGTGGGCAGCCGCGGTCTGGGTCATCCTCCCATTGGCAATATTCCCACGTCGAACATGTTGACCGGTGTTGAGGACTCCTCCGGAGTATAGGGGATACATACCAATTGCTTTTGCTGCGCAGTCGTAAGGGAATCAAAAGTATAATGATTCCCTGGCTTAATAACGTAATTACGCCAAGGGCGATTGCTAAATAAATTTATTATTTGTCCAATACAGTGCGCTAGACATCAACGTCCTTATAATTGACTGTTTGGTTGCCACGTTGATAGTAATACGGAATAGTCAGTTTACTTTTAAGGATTAGGGTGAAGCAAATCTCAGAGCGTTTACATTATCAAATAGTTGGTAGGTATTCAACATTTATACTTTACGAAGTACATACAATAACTATACGCCATAATAAATCATGCTAGGATAATTATTAGTTTCTTATACAGAAAACAGGCCGATCGACTACATCAACCAAAACACGTCGGGAAGTTTACAGAGTCTTTATCACTTCTCATCATTCCAATGTGGTATCGAACAAATATATGCCAATGTCATCCCAAGTGATCTCATCTCGTTACACCCATCATCTTACATTGTACTATACACCCTTTACACCTCTCTACTTAGATGGTAGGTTTGTGTGGCAAAATTGCACACACAAACCCCTATTGGTAACCTAGGTAAATAACTACTCAAGCCGCAACCCTGAAGTCTGATGTACCAATGCCTACCTAACCTATCTAATAGGTACCTATATTCCCCTCTACCTGCCAAAGTACGCCCTCTCGATCGCCCTAAGGCCAAGATAGCTTACTGCTGCAAACCCAAATGCCAGCTCGAAGCCTGCGTCGCCGCCGAAAGGTGCGGCACCACACAGCTTGCCTATAGGGCCCGTGAACCACTGCTGCGCCATTCCTAGCACGGCGCCACCAACGCCCACACAAAATGCCGTAATGGCGGCGAAGCCGGGAGGTAGGCGTGAAGGGTTGGCGTAGTCCTCGGGGTTATACCGGGCGAAAGAGCCGCGCCGAAAAACAAAGTGCTCCGTCAAGGAAACACCCTCGTAGATGGCTAGCCAGTAACCAATGACAAGCATGAAACTCTCAAGCGTATCCTCGAAGTGGTCGTACCCCGGGATTGCGATGGCGATATATACGGCCGTGCCGAGTAAAGTCCAGATGAAGCGCGGTACACGTTGTGTCTTCTCTGATAATACCTGTAGCGACAACGAGACCGAGTATGCGTTCGGGCAGTTGTTACCAATGATGGAGAGGCCCAGCATCACGACGCAGAACTCGCCGAAGCGACCGAGACGCGGTACGAGGACTTGAGCTAGCAGGCCGCCGATATGTGCGTCCTCGTAGGCTTCCACATAGGTTTCATTCGTGGCCATAGCCGTGGCTACAGCAGCGCCGAGGAGCTCGGTGAAACACAGAGCGACGAACAAGCCTGCGAAAGTAAATAGGAAAATAGACCTCCGGGAGCGGTTCACTGGTTGGTACACTGTGTAATCAGCAGCGTAGGACGTCCATCCCGTAGCGAAACCGTATACCGACGCTGCAAAAGATAGTATCCCGCCTGCTTCCGTGGGTCCAGTCTCGAGCGGGAGCAAGCTATTAAATTCACCAGAGTGGGCAAAGGTACCCAATACGATCATGAACATGATGAATACCGGGATCCAAGACCACTTCTCGTAGGCGTGGACGATTTTGTAACCGAATGTGCATATGGCCAGTGTTGCAAAAGAAATAACCAAGATGCCAGCCCAGCCAGGCACATCTCCGTTAACCGCGTGGAAGAACTGTGCGCCGACTATAACATTGACTGCAGACCAACCGATACAGGCCAGGATATTGAATATGGCAACTATAGGGTAGCATAGTTAGAAAAGGGGGTATTTATTGGGCTCAGTAAACTCACTTAACTTGACGCCGTAGAAGCCAAAGTAGAACCGCGACAGGACCATCTGTCGCAACCCAAACCGCGGCCCAAAAGTCGAGAAGAGGCACACCGGCATGATGCCCAGGAGGTTGATGAATACGATCGTCAAAGCGCTATCCACAAACCCCAGGTTGAACACCGGACGGCCAAGAGCGCCGATCGCAAACGACGAGACGACCATGTTCGCCGAGAACCACTAACAAACAAACACACACCATCCGCGTCAGCAACAAAGACCAGAGGGAAAGGGGTCCGTAGATACCTGCGTACCAGCGTGCCGACCTGGCTCATGCTCGAATCGGTCCTCTCGTCGCTAGGAACGCGCTCGATGCCCCGCTGCTCGACGCCGAATTTCCCCGCGAACCGCTGGAGCTTCGCGTGCACCGACTCGCCGGCGGTGAGCTCCTGGCCGTGGACGGCGTTGCCGTCGCTGACGTAGCCGAAGCCATAGTCGATGTCGACGTCGGGACCCTTAGCCTTCCGCTCGGATTCGACGTCGTTGTCGGCTCGTGTATTTGTATTCAACGTCATTTTTGCTTTCTTCTTTTGCGCGTTGCGAGGAAGAAGAAGAAGAAGAAGAAGGGGGGAAACGGTTGGGAGCGGAGCAGCGATTGGACGGCAGCCGGGTTGTAAGCCAGCAGCAGCAGCAGCAGCAGCAGCAGCAGCAGTAAGTTCAATCCCGCCGCGTTAGTTGCGAGACGCGGAAATAAAGATGCCGGATCAATCTGCCCACTTAGGCTTAGAGTTTGCTGCGGGCGGTCGGTTCATGTATGTACATAGGAAGCTGTAGTTGCAGCTGTAGCTTTGCTCGGCGGCGCCGTCGTCAGTTAATCCCCGTTCCTTCTCCAGGACAACTCCGCATCGTAGCCGGCGACAGGCAGGCGAAAAGGGGGTTTAAGTTAAGTGAATTTAACCAAGCGAAACAAAAGATCGGAACTCGCCGACCAGCCGGACGAAAAGAAGAAATAAATAAATAAACGTATTTCCGGACGGATTAGGGCGGCGTCTTCTCGGGCAGCTCGAATGTGCTGCCGGTGACACAGGGTAAGGCTAGCTTTGCAGGAGCAGGAGAACAGGACTGGGCGTGCAGCTGAGCTGTAGGTGTGTGTACCGCAAGGCACGTCAGGAATTATTTGTGTTGTGTACCTGAGAAAAAGAAGAAGGAAAAGAAGAATGATGCAAGATTGAATGAAGAAAGAAATCGGCAGCTGTCGATACCTGAGGGTTGCTATTGGTTACCTACCTAGGTACCTATCTCATCTAGATAAGAAGCAGGTGTCGACAGGGACGACGAGATCTGCAACCCTGACACATGGTGCGGGACGTGGGTTATGGCGATAAGAGGGGGGCATTCAGGTGAGTAGTCATAGGATGTGGTAAATATCTATCTAGGTAAGGTCGAGTTCTTATGCAGTGGTTTCATTGTGAGTGTTTATTTTTATTTTTAATATAAGACAGCTGGCAGATGTAAACACTTGGAATATTAACCTAGAGCAGCATGATATTAATAAAAACTAGTTAACTAGAATAACGAAAATATCTATTAATTCATCATTAATACTACACCATAACGTTCTCTCTCCTTTTGAGTGATGAAATGTTACCCGGATCGTAAGAAAGACAATGACGGGTTCAGAAGTAAGAGCTAAAGAGGTGCAAAGTAAACCGGCATTTCACATGACAAACTCAAGCAATTCAATAGTTAGTATTAATCTAAGAGGGAGAGCCAGTTTGAAGAGACAAAGTAACAATACCAGAGCTCTAATAAGTTACATACCTATGCATCATGAAAGCCCATCTCAAAATCATAGCAGCAATCCCTCATCTAAAACTAGCTTCACATAGTTACCTTAGTTATGTATTTGTTATCTACATGTATCAATCTACCCAGAGCTACCAGGATCAAGGATCAGCAACGTCCCCAACTTAATTCAATCCAATGAGACATCCCTGACCGCCCACGCTACAGACCGCCATGCCATGTCGTGATTGGACGATAAGTCGCAACCCACAGTGCATACTAAGGTATCTAGGTACCCAGGTACCTACACATCCCGAGGTTTCTCGTTATCAATCAGTCAATTAGTCAATTAGTCAATCAATCCACCCGTTATCTCTGGATAGATACCAATTCCGTCGGCGACCTACATGCTTGAAAGCTGCCGCTCGAATAGGCAGGCCGGGTAGCTGTTACCGAAAACCGAAAAACAAAAACAAAAAAAAAGCCCCTCCCTCAACTCCGAAGACAGCGGAACAGACCGTCTTCAAAGCCTCGCATAATTACCTAAGCATTAGCACCAGCACAGTGTTATTTACCTACCTCCTAATTCAATCCATATAAGATCTGCAGCCCCAAGATCTAGGGACCAAAAGCTTATTCGCAGCCCACCATCCTTGGCATCTGGTTACGTATTATGTATGTTATGTACCTAACCTACGTACATAGGCTCAGCTGAGAACCCTCCCATAGATCGACTCGAGTCGTAGGAATAAATAAATGCCTATCTAAAATATATATACACAACCCCGGCCGGACACGGCAGCACGTTGGACGAAGGAGGTGAGGCGGGAGGCATGGTCAATCCCTGTTTAGCCCTATGCCATCCATCCATAGTATGAAATATATAAAAAGCCATAAACATTAAACATCAACAAGTACAGGCCTATTCTTCTATTCAATACCTACCTAGGTACCTAGATACGTCGACAATATGCCAGAAGCCATGCTAAACACATATCCTACATTGCATTACCTACCTTACCTAGTCTGTACCATCTCGGAATCCGGAATCCTCGTGTTTCGTCCACGTTGCAAGGCGGCCGAAACACGCAGCCCATCCTCGCCGGATGTGTACCACCGGGCCCCTCCCACCCTCTTCCCCCGCTCTCCCGTGCGACGGCAGGCCCTGGATCTTTCCGAAGCGCCGCGTTATAGTAGGTTAGGTAGGTACCTAGGCAGGTATATATGCCGCTCTCTACTGCCAGACCGCTACGTCTCGACATCATCTTGTGCTAAAGCCGCTATCCGTTCCCCGGGCAAGGAGCATCCCTGGGCCGGGCGGCAAACAGGACGTCGTCTAATTCAACTGCCCAGGTCTGCATCGAAATACAAGGAGAGCGGGTCATAAACGCCGAGTTAGTCTTATTGAGATGTATCTAGTAGCGAGTGCTGCTTTTAACATACTCCCGTTTTGGAATACACTCGCGGCTATGCCTCTGCCCCCTCCTTACCAATCTAGTAGAAGATTCTCCCTAACGTATATACCTTTATCGAGGTAACTGGCCACCGCCACCAACTTAATTATCATGTTACGTCTATTATTCCAAGATTTACTGAGCACGGATGAGACCGGGTAGAATCGAGCAGGCATAAGATAAACGCAAAGCGCTATCTCAGCCTCGGGTGCGTAAAAGCCACTCTTGCCCCAGCCTACTACCCAGAGCCAGCCCACCTTGTCGCGGATAAAGCTGCCTGGATCCAGTTGCATGTTCCCAAGGACGACTCGAGGTACCGCTACGTGACTTAGTGGGGGGACCGCTAGCCCTCGTGCGGTATTAACAATATCAATTAAGAAATTGAGATAAGCCTCGTATCCCTGCTTGCCAAGACCGACCGGGGGAGCGTATCGCGGGTGTAAAAACACCTGGGGTTGGCTCAATCCTAGCGGGCCGGGATACTGGGAGACATTCCGTTGGATTGTACGGATTACTGCACTGATTTCTTCAGATATGCCATGCTGCCTGGGAGCCGAGAGAAGAGACCAGATCTTGTATAGGTTAGAACCCTCGATGTAGTCCATAATGATGAATATATGCCTTGTGCGAAGGTCACGGAAGACCTTGTGGACCTTGGGGACGTGCTCTCTCAGCCCAACTATCCCCTGGATATACCACATCGTGTCCGCCTCGACCTGAGAGACGCTTGGGCCCTACTTGGCTACCAGGCCAGGGGAGATGCGTGATATACAGTTTCTTGTTGTTCTCTGAAAGCACAAGACCGGGGAACGGTGCCAGTCAGTGATAATCGTGGAGAGAACATTATCAGGTATTTTCACGATTTGCTCCGTGGTATACTTCTGAAGTGGAAATGGAAACGCTGGTTCGCTACTTGCTAGCTAAAATGGGGTTAATAGGTACATAGCTGACAAGAAGTGAACGATAGTATGAAACTCACATTACAAATCATGAGTTGATCATTCTCGCGGCCATAGCTGTTGGAGGCAGTCCAGAGAGGTGGTAAGTACACTGCTGGACATTGAACAATGGCCGGTTTCCAATAGGGCCAGCCCGGCGGGAGCTCGAACCAGGTGGATAAAAGAATTGGCTTAGGGAATAAAAAGCGAGGGGGGAGATGACTACTGTGGAGGGGAGGCACACTATGGTAGAAATATTCCCCATCTAACTCGTCGTCCATCGTGTCTTAATAACTGCTCGATCAAACCAATAGTATACTAATATGAGAATAATGCCCCAGGCTTTTCGATAGCGGAGCAAGGTAAAGAATTTGATGAATCTGAGATGATATTGATGAGCTGATCTTAATAACTTAGGGAATAGTAGAGTAAGGGCTAGAAACCTACATTCTAGTTATCCAGGTATCAAGTAGAAAGCAACACAGCGCCTTCTCCAGACTCAACTTAAAACCCGAGGCGAGTACTTACCATGTCTTACCTTACTATCACCATCGTCCCTATCTTCTTGCGTCGAGTTTAAGCAAGACCCAGCTTAGCTCTCCTAAAGCCATGTACGAGCCAATCTAGTAAGAAGCGATGACTTTTCACGTAGTTAGATAGTCTCATGTTTTCTCCCGACATATCTCTTTTGGTAGTGCATCCGTGCGATGTTCGCTCAGAGGTATAGTTATAAATAGAAGTATTTTAGTAAGTCGGCGCGGAGAGGGAGGGTGAAGTTTATCTATCAACCGCTTCCACACATGTAGTATTCGGTGGAATTATCGGCGAGGAAAGATAATTCCAGGTGGTTGCCTTATCTACTGACCTACCTACCTACATATATAAATATTCGCCGTTACCGTCTCATTTGCAACTTACTACAGGTCAGTAGGATGTTCAACACTATTTAGTGGAGATGTTACTTGAAGCAGTTAATAAGTATCGTATTGCCTACATTTGTATGGCGAAGTACGAGGCCCATTCGAAGATTCTAGCTAAGTCTTTACTTAAACAGGTAATTTTGGATAAAAAAAATATTCCGAAAACACGAGATATGTATTTTGCCATAATATTTTGACTGCCTTAATACCTTACTTTTTTAAGTAACATCTCCACCAAATAGTGTTGAACATCCTGCTGACCTGTAGTAAGCGCGGAGATGGAAAGTTCGATTTAGTTGACTTTAGAAGCAATGTTACATACATGTGATAACTAACTAGGTTACCTAGGTTAACTAACTAGTGGATATTTACGTCGTATGTTCGATTACATAACACATACTAGTTGGATTCATCGTATCTAAATCCCAATAGCCTAAGTGGTCGGGCCCAAGCTTTTCCGGAGCGAACTTTACCTGTGTACGGATCCGTAGTAACTTCGGCCATTCCATACCGTCCCGCTCCTGTAGTGGAGTCCCACCATCCGGATACGGTTTAGCTCCTCTCGTATGTTGCTATTTTTCTTCTCGAAACGTTCGTCCAATCCAATAAGCACCGCCATCAATTTTTACGACCTTCCCTCTTCTCGTAGTGACGAGGTAAAAGGCTATTACCTAACCCTCCCCCGGCCGACTCTCGTATCTCCCCTAGTGAATTCTTTTTAGTAGTTCGCATTTTGTCGAACTAAGTTGCCGGTACGAGTCTGTCGTAAGTGTCTAATAGTCTTGGCAAGATGGTCAAAGCCCCGGGAGCCTCAACGAAGAATAAAAAATTATCAATTTACAGCCACTCGATTTTTGTGCCTTCCGCTCGGAGTTGCTGGCACGCAGATGACGATTCCTTGTCAGCAGCCCTGTTTGCGTGTCTGACAGGCCCATCCGCAAACTGTTAGTTTTCCAGGAGGGCTTAAGTCACCTTCCGCCATGTCCCCCGGTAATGGAATCACAGCCACAGCCTCTGGATCACTCAGCGTCTTCAGCCGCGTTACATCTAAGAACATCTGAGAGCACCTGAGAGCATCTGAACGTATCTTGGCTGCGATAGCCGCATAATACTACGTATAGTAAGTCCATCGGTCTCTCAGCTCACACGTGTAAGCCGTTACTGTGGCGTGCATAAGGCGAAAGAGTTGTTGCATATCCCCGAGTTCTTGGTTCTAGTCTCCAGTCTAAGCTTAGCGGGTATCCATCCGTCGATTTCTTACATAGAGAGAGTATTTATTATATGACGGAGTACCTACCGCCTCTCGTCTATTTATTGTGAATCTGTCGCTCTGTCTGATCCTTCTCTCTTATCATCCATGTTACTTACCGTCCACTTGTTACGTCTCATCTTAAAAGATCGTCAAGGAGGATTCTTCCATCTGACTACCTAAATTACATTAATCCTTCGAGCTTAAAGTATCAAATAGAGTCAACCCGCCAACTTTCAGTCTCTTTCTGCGACTGTTGGATATCTCTGGGTTACGGCGTAGCGAAACCATCGAAGATGCACTTCAACCTATTATTACCGGTCATAACGGCCTTCTCGTTATTGGGGGCTCTGGTACACGGTTCGCCCATCATGTGTCCAGACGTGAGTTTGTGTAAAGGAGTATACCAACATTATACTGATACTAACATTTATCTAGTCAAAACGAGATGCGATCCTTAGCGGAGCGATGCCAGCAGAAGAATGTTGTAGCTACGGAGTTTGCAAGAACACAGTTGTGATCGCGATGGGACGTGCACAGGAGAAAGACAGTTCGGCAATCCGCTATAACGAAAGGCGGTGACGAAGCGGGAGCTGATGTTTTCCCCTAAAGCAAACACAAGCAAACACACTCATCAACATAAATATCCTAGCATGATATCGGCGTCTTTTTTTTTCCTTAGTGGTCCTAGCATTATCATGGGTATTACATTACATTACCATGGTTAATCGGCGTTTGGTGTGGGGCTCTCGGCGCCCAAAAAAAGGATTTTTTGTGAGATTGGAATTTATCGGTCTCCAATCAACACACGCATTTGGCCGATAGGGTGAGATGGAAGCGTCTGCATTTGCATACGGTGGAGTTTATCATTGGCGTTACATACGATACGGGCCCTCGACGCGAAGAGACGACGTTACATGCTATATTCGAGAATACCCCCCCAACAGTTGGAAAAAGGCTGATATCGAGTGGCATCTTGATAGTTTACACTTTTATAATACGACGATGAGGCTGAACCCCTCTGAATTGATTTTACTATTTATTCACATCAGATTTTGTTTAACATTATTGATTTTATCACGAGAACTGCTAAGCTCAATAAGAGTGAGCGATGAGATGACTATTGTCCTCGCAACACTGATGGGATGCATCCCGAATCGACCGAAGCCAAGCGAATAGCGCGGGCCGTTTGTGCTATCTTCTCGTATCTGCACTGACAACAGATGCGGCTATCTGATAATGCAACTTGCAACGTATATCACGCCTTCCCATGTAATCGCAGCCATTTTGGACGTATCTTGCATCGTCAACATTCAAATCGCCCTATGGTCCCAGATTGAAAGCTCCCATATGGATTATGCCAGCAGTTGTGTATATGGAAGCTCCTACATAATCCCAAGCACCCGGCGTAAAAGCATCAAATTAGACGCGGCTAAGGCGCAACTAGCAGACATTCTAATACTACCTATGTAACTCTTTCATTCCCCATAGTTATATGCTTACCTACCTTATACCTCATAGGTATATTCCGGACGGTACCTTAGATGCATCCTATCTTTCAACACTTAAGCTACTTACTAGCTCAGACGCCATGGGCGCGCAAAACGGCATCGTATCTCGTGCGGGATGGGCGCATTTATGACTCGTATCGTCGTCCCAGCTGACAATGGTTCGGCGCCCGGCGACGCTAGCTCACCCGTGATGGCGCCGTGGAGGCTTGGGGGAAGGGGGGGGTCGTCCTCGTTGAGCCTTATCAGATGCTGCTAGCTGTAGCTCGAAGGGCCGTGTGTGTGTCTGGCTGGTAGACTTTTAGCGAGCGTGGAGCTGGATTCTGTTTGATAGAGGCTCTTAACCTTGGGTAGTTATTTCTAGCTTGCTATGTAAGTGGGTAGGTAGGTAGGTAAGGTAGACTGATAAGAACCTTGGTAATTCATTGGGTCTTACTGGTCTAAGTACCTTAGGTAAACATTCGTGTATCTCTTTGGGCATGTTACACCTCATTGCGAATAAGCGATTCGTGTAGGTATTACCTCACTTACCACTTACCATATCATCATTAGTTACCCTCTTCGTATTTCCACTCCCATGCGGCGCATGACTTTGCAAGAGTCAGTTATCTCGGAACCAAGCCGAGTAAATCCTGTTCTTGCATGACAACTATCCCGCACTTCGACAAGTTCGCTTGACAGCTACGTCTTTAACATACGATAAATGCCGTGTTAGCAAAGTCTAACTACCTATATAGCATCTCTCTAAAGCCAGTCTAACTGTCTAACTCCAACTAACAATTAGCTCAAACGGGATTTCCCAAAAAAGGCGTATCTAAGTTTCAATTGGACAGGGATGGGGACAGGGACAGGGCCCGCTTAAGCGCAAGCTCCACTGAGCGATTAGGGCACGTTCACCTACTCGACCACCACAACGGATATAACTTCTTACAACGCACGTTTCCCTCACGAATCAGATCAGCTACGGCTTCTGGTCCGCAACATCGTGTGGGCTTGTGGTTTAGTGGTATAATACTCCCTTAGCATGGGAGTGGTCCGGGGTTCGATTCCCCGCGAGTCCATCATTAGGAGGTTAGATTCCTCTTATACCGCATCTTTTTGATTCATTTTTCTCTTTTCATTTTTAATTTTCCATCATATATTATATCAACTACATACGTGTAATAATTATTCAATATACAGCTAGAACAATCAAATTTTAATATCACCTTGTAAATTCTCATCGCTATGCTCTATGTCCATTCGAATATTTACACTAATTTCTTTCTATATACTACCCTCTCAAAGAACACCACGCTTTTCCTTGTCCAATCATCGTAACTTCGTACCCGTCTATCTATCATCTTCACTTTCTATCTGCGACTCAAAGCACAACGATATTGTTGATCTTAAGCCCTTGGCTCTCAACGTGGTATCTCCTCCGCAGACCCAAGCTCTTCGTCTTTTGTAATAACTCGTACGCCTCCTGCCCACCTCCCGTCATCAGCATGGCGATGGGATGGTGTCGGGGGAATCCCGCGGGGGTGCGCTGTGGCTCGTCGAGCAGCGGCCGGATGAAGTTGAAACCCCACGGGTCGTCCTTGTTTTCGTCTAGTGCGTCTTTATCGTCCGACACGACGATCACGAGTTGCAGAGCGTTGCGGTTCGGTGCGAACGACGGTATGTTGGCTAATTTCTCCGAAAACGAGCATCCGCCCCGCCGCATCACGATTACTTGGTGTGCTCTCGGCGCTTCGTCGGGAAGCTTACCACCGCAGGCCTGATCGGCGAAGAAGATGCGTTGCCAGGATAGGGACTCAATGTAAGGAGTCGTATTCGGATTGGGAGCTTCGCGAACATCAGGTAGGGGAGCAGCGCCCACCCCTACTGGTGTAATCCCGGGTAGCTCTACATACTTGTAATCCGGCTTCTGCACTGGCTCAGGCCTAAAAGTGGCGACGGGTTCTCGTAAAGCCGACGTAATCTGTTGCAAAAAAGAACTGAACAGGTTAGGGCTATCGACGGTAGTCTCACCATCGAGGTCAATAGCAGATTCAGCCTCGAGGGTGGCTTCCCCATCTGCGGATGTTGCATTATGAATTCCCGGAGCTTGTGGAGGCTCAAGCTGCAAAAGGACATCGACGACGACGGAGTCGCGAACACGATGAAATAAAGGATCCGACATGTGCTCAAGAACATCGCGAGAGATTAGAACCTTTTCATCTCGCCCCAATGCCAGGTTCCCAATGCTGTAGACCCTCCAGGCCCGTTCAGACGCCTCTGGAGAATCTTCTACAAGCAAGGCTATCTTTAATCCGGTGAGACTATTGATCGCAATACCATCGCTCCCCATACGGACGAGGCTATGCCCACCGAACATGATATTGAAAGCGCTGCCCATAGTCTGTTGCCCATTGGAGGCAAATTCAATTACTGTCGTCTGAGCCTGTTTTGACACGGCACAGATTCCGTCGGTTGGAAGCATATAACTCGGCAATGTCCAAGGGAAGTAGGTGTAGTTTTCTATCGGCTTTTCTGGAAGTCTTGTTCGTGCTTCAGAGCCGCCCAATTTAGCGACCGGGTCTTTCAATCCGCTGTGAATGTTAGGCACTTGATGGAGTCGGATTAGGGTCGCAGCATTGTAGAGGTCTAGCCTCGCCGCAGTAGCAGAGCCTGATAATGGAGGAAGAACGGGTGGACGAGGGCATGTATTGGTAAAGTGGGCATCGTAATAGTTCTGAACGGCCCTTTCTGATGATGACTTGTAAACCTGGGGATTGGTTTTCTTCTTTCGGGGGATAATCAAGGGATGCCCCTCTGTAGTAAACACATACGAAGCATCCAGCTTGTTTAGGGGATGATCTGGGTCAAAGAGTAGATATAGGTACTTGGCGGTTTCCCCAAGAAAGAAACTCTCCATTCGATCACTCTTCTCCCCAGTGCGCACATCCTGCAAGCCAGACCACCCACATTTCGTCCAACATCGCCTATTGATATCTTTTAAGACCATCTCGCCTACGTAGAGGTACCAGGGGTCTTGAGTAGCACGATATAGGTGGTAGGTAGATTCGATAAATTCCGGTCGGCCGGGCCACCATCCAAGACCGCCCTCAACATTGCCATCGCGGACGGACCATCGCTCCGGAAGGGCAGAATACCGAGTCCATAGAGCTGAGTATACGAGATGGGTCTCGATGGCTTCGTCGAGCTCCCCAGCGAGCGCCAATAAGCCGGAGTAATACGCACCTAGACTATCTATCCAATATGCTTGTGGCGAGCCAGTCGACATGTGCGCGTTTACGTAGTGCGGATGATGCAACCCTGAGTACAGATGCCGTTTAATAGCAGCATGTGCATGATGCCACGCCGACAGGAAAGAATCAGGTGAGTTGTCCTCATCTGAAAGGGGATTGTAGATTTGGTTAGGGTCGAGCCAGTCTCCGTCAGGAACCTGCGGTATTGTCCGATTAGGGAGCTCATGACCTGATAGTAGGATATGGGTCTTGAGAGCATACTCAAAGAAGCTATCAATGCCCGCACCAATCCCAGAGAAACCCCCAATCCAATGTCCTTCTTCGGCATCTACACCAGCACCAATCAGCCCAATATTGCTTCTTCTTGACCAGACGGCCCAGAACGCTCTCTTGGCTGCTTGCTCGAATCTTGGGTCTCCAGTGAGGCGGCTCAACACGGTAAACTCAAGCACCAAACTGCCTGCTCCAGCACTACAGGTTTCAGTGATTTCTGGTGAGTCTTCCGGTGGCTTAGGGTCCACATTGGCATTGTTATGGAGCGGCGAATTTACATAGAACGGTATCCCATAGCGGAGATTAACACGTGGATAGGGTAACCCGGTCTGGGTATAGAAAGCTGGAAGCAAGCGCTGAGCGAGGTCGAGGGAAAGCCGTAGCAGCTGCCCGTCATATTTAAACCCGTTAGGCCAGGGGATAGGGTGCTTTTCTAGATTGGCATCATCATCGGTTGGTCTCCATGGCTCGTAGCCAGAAATAGGTAAATCGCCAACAGCGAAGAGGTGGGCACTAAGCAGCCCACCAACACCCCTTATCACAGTCTCGAAGACTTGAACCTTGCTATCGACATCAAACCCGCGAGCACGGGCACCCTGGCCGGACGGGCCAGGTCGGCCATCACCGTATTGGCCAACCAACGCAGCAACACCGTCTTGGAAATCGCGTAGGGCTTTAGGACCCGTATCTCCATCTTCAGGCGGGGCGGAAGCTAGGATTGCGAGGGACGAGAGGCTGTCGATCAGGGTCAGGGAATAGTTGCCGAGGACATCATTAAGCGCGATGTTTCTAGGATTGAGAGGATCTCGAGTTAAGGGAGTACAAGACACGGGCCGTAACTATAAATTATAAGCCAATGCACAAGTTTACGCTTTGGATTTACATCCTAGTCCGTATTAAACGTTCATACCTCGTCTTCGGGAAACGCAATGTTCATATAATTGTCGAATCCGTGATAGAATATATCGACCGTGTCGCGTCTCAACTCGGCGATGCGATCGGGGCGCATCGCCTTTACCAACCCCAGCCATGACAGCAACAACACGAACAGCAGGATGAACCTGGAGTGTGGGCGAGAGAGGCCATAGTTCGTTGAGCTGTGCGAGATGGCCAACATCCAACTGCCGATGCCTAGCAAGGGCATCACCGGCAGGAGAGTGCAGAAGAAGGCATGTGTATGAAAGACCAAACCGCCAGAGCGAGGGACTAAACTCGCAGGACTTTCCCGCCGTTTGTCGGAGACCAGCAGGGGAGGAAAAAAAAGGAAGAAAAAAAGAAAAGAAAAGATACACGATGTCAGAGTGCTAAGGTTGGAACTGTTGCTTCAAACTTGAAGCCAAAAACAACGCAAAGGTCGAATGTTGGGGATACGATCCCATCGTTATGCTGTCATTATTAAAGATTTGAAATTCACGATAACCCTGAGTTACAAATTACACTAACAGAATCAAGTTGTTGGAAATTAGGCTAAACGATAGCGCTTCTGGTACTCTTCAGCGCTATCGGGATTCCACTGGACTACCTAGGCTAAGGACACGTGCCAACGTCGGCATGCAAGCACCTTATGTAAGGTAATTTCCTATAACTTCCATCCATGCTAGCTACATTCCTTAGGTAAGCATTTGTTTTAGGTAATCGATGGCTGGATGGTACAAGTGTACTCCTATAGGGCTGACAGCCAACCTCTTATCGATAATCTCTCTGTATGAGGTGTGTAAGTGTAAGTGTAAGTGTAAGTGTAAGTGTAAGTGTAAGTGTAATATCTCGAGGCGCCAACAACATTATGCCCGCCTCTTCGCTTCCACGCTTCTGGATCTGTTCGCGCCCGATTAACGCGGTGTGCTGTTGGAGCACGAAGAAGGTACATGCCATTGTACATTTACAAATTACAATACCTACATCTACAGCCTACAGGCCGCACGGTGTGTAGCCCAGCGATGTAGACTCATGCTTCTCATTATACACAGCGTAGTATTTCAGAACTTTGTATCACGCGCTCGACATGAGTAAGGCTTGTCACTTCTATAAAACCCATCACAAGGTTGGGGTTTCTATTGTAGTGGTGTCTTGGAACCACGGTGTCGGGAGGTTCTGTTCCACACCTCCGATTGTCCACCTGTCTTCTTCATGGCTGCTCCAGTGGTTGGGATAAGGCCGGGTGGCGTACATACGAGCAACAGTGGGCTTATCCATATAGCTAATATTAGCTCTGGACGAAGTGCGGACCTGCAATGTACGGGGAAGTCGGAGCGTTTTAAGCGAAGATTGCGGATGCGCGTCTCTGAAGCAGAAGTGCAGGGTGGCCAGTGAGGATGCCTCTTTGCTTCCCTTACATGCCAGCTTTCCGGCTGCTGTCGCTGCCTCCTGCGCTTAAAACGACGCAAGGGATGGTTCTTAGGCGGTACCGCCACTGGTAGGTGACGATCCGCCTCCTTTACCAGACATCGAGGCCTTGCTAATGGCCTACTCCTTTAACCATCGCCATTCCTCTTGGCGCCTACGTTTCATCCGATTCGATATTTCAAGCTACGTTGCTTTTGCGTGACGACGTCGCTCCTCAACATAGCTGGGGGGGGGGGCAACTATGAGACAAGCGACAACATTGCCCCTTAATGCGAAGTCCTAGAATGTTTCTCTGGTGTAGGACTTCTAAACTCCCCCTGTCATATGTGACTGTCCATTAACATTGGCGAGTTCAGTCCTACGATCGCTTAGGAGACGAGCAGGTTGGCTTTACCGACTGCTAAAAGTGCAACCCCATGTTTAGGACCGCGTGAAGCCCCCTTAGGTAGGTTGTCTATGTCCCTACGGCAAGATGCTCTCCTTTCTCGGATACATTCAACAGCGCTATTCCTCCGCCGGAGACCTTTTAGTGAACTTTTCATAGGCCGATAGTATCTTATTGGCTGGCTGGGAGAGGCACAGCTGCCTGGTCGGTCAAGAGCTCCGTTAGTGAGCAAGGTTTAGGAGCCATATAGTATGCTAATAGGAGACTATCCTCAAGTTTCAGTGGACTACAGTATACACCCCATTCATATTAACAGGCCAAGACCTTGAGAAGGCCTAACTTGTGCCACCTTGAGAATAACATAAAAGTATCAATGACTCGAATTCTAAATAAGAAATATGCTGTAGTTTACTAACACTCGAAAACATAAATAGTCGACAAGGTACAGCTGAATAACAATAGGCTATGATAACGTACGATTGACCCCTAAATTGATTAGGTAGACGTGGGAAGGGGGAGTCCTAAGTATTGGCAGGGCTATCTTGTCGGTGTTTACCTAGCAGGCACCTATTATCAACTCCACAAAGACTTCATGGAGTCATCAAAGCTGATGTTTTTAGTCTACATAATATAATTCATTCCAAGCATCAATATTATTTCATACCTAGATATCTATTTAGGTAGTAATAAGTCTAGATTTACACGAGGTATAGTATAACTCCGAGGGCTCGGCTCTCATCGCAGGTAAACCCCTAAGGTAACTCGGACATCCTCGGAGATTCGCTGATGTCATTAGAACTATTCTTATAGGTAAGCACATTGAGGCACCATGTTGTTTCAATGCACCCATCGCCAAGGCCCCCATTGCTAACCCCAAGCTAATTTAGACGATGGTAATCCGTAATGGAACTTTTCTCAACCGCTGGCGCCCCGGGAGTTTCTATATCGGTATCGGGCCATAGGCTCTCCGGCGACGTAACTCGTACGTACGATAGCCGTAGCGCCAGCCCTGTGACTTAAGAATGGAATGGGATGGAATATGTTGAAGGGTTCCCTCCAGCTACAGGGGCCGGGACCGAGACTCTTTAGATATTTAGGGTTTAGGCGATGAGATGAAGTATACTATGTATGTGTTTATTCCGAATCAGTCCCAAGGTTAAACCAACGGGCCGTGTGTTCGCTCTACCCCCGGGATACACATAATAATTACAAATCTACCCTCTATGGTATGTAGGTACCTAACCATGCGGCACCCCATCGGCTCCTTTTCTTCTACCTCTGTATATTGATTACATGATAACAGACAGATGCCCCTTGTTATTTATTGTTCCATTGTTTCGCTGCGGACGTTATTCCTAATTCTTCGTATGCATCTATCTGCATGGAGAAAGCCGTATCCGCCAAGAGGAGCAGTTGTTGCGGAGGCCCACGGCCTTGGCGGGGTCCCGGCAAAGGCCCGTATGCACTGACAGGGTAAGCCGGAGTCTGTATGTGTGTATGTACGTAGGGCGTTGTTAAGTATTCTCCAGATCGACATGCGGTATGCAGTTAAGGCGGTATGCCATGTAGGAGATGTAGATCGGTGAAATGAAATTGTACATAGGTATGGTATACTATTTCAGGGTGACATTTGACTCTTAGTTAATAATATGTCATCATAAGAGGGTATTTCCCGCTCGTCGAACCCCGCCGAAACTATTATACCAAAAGTTCCTAGCTAATCCCTCGGATAAGCTGTCTGACGCTTATATATCTCTATTTTGCTCCTCTATAGAATCCCTTGTATGGGTGCCTAAGCCAGGTTCAGTATGCCGCGATGAACAGATATAGCAGCCAAGAAAGCCATTCCCTGAAACATTTTCGGACCCCATCGCGGATCGGTCAGGGTTGACACGTGTACCTCCTTTCTGCTTAGGAACTTTTAAGTGGCCCTATGGTACTTGGCGTCCGTGCCTCGTAACCCAGGGCTAGCGTTCATGCGGGTCGAGTACCGGTTTTGCATTATGTACATATACACGATGTACTATTTCCTATGTATGTACATGGATGGCGTAGTATACAAAGAATCTCAGCTTGGTTAGAGCGCGGGTTAGATTACCAAATCCTTGGATGCATCGTGGCTAGGCCTTGTCGCCGATAATTGCCAGGTTATTGATATGTAAGTGCCTGTGTCTGTCTATCTGTAGTGTATGTATGTCATCGTCGCGAATAGTTACTAGCGCGCAGTGTATGCTTGTATGTATGCTTGTATATACATACGTACACTACGTCGTATGGTACGGCAATGCCGCCTTTCCCCTCTTGACCGCCATCATGCAGTCTCATGTCAGCCAGCGTAAGCTCTAAGACCTCGGATCCAAGCTGTCGGGTTAACGTGCAGCCAATACATACTGAACGAAAGAAGGAAACAGAAAAAAAAAGAAATTTCTTCATCGGCAGTTGGCCACACTCTCCTCGGCTGTCCGACTTGGAAAAGGATTCTCAGCTCATATCTTCCAAAAAAGCAACGCTGACGGAGAGTTCCCACCTGCGAGCGAGACAAAATGTGCGAGATGCGACAGAGCCGGGAGACCAGCGTCGTTATGTAGGTATGTATGCAGTTCCGCCCTACGCAGACAACTTCCTAAGCTTAATGGGTGGGTAAACAAATACACGTGTCATGCCTGTAAGTTCTTAGATCACCTGTATCTCATCGCCCTACGAACCACACACAGCAAGGTTTCCTCTGGATTGCTACTCTTACTTCACTATCCTTCAATGTCGTACGGATTACTGGGGGGTATATAGGAGGTACGTAACAATAAGTTGTATTAAGTCATCTTAATTCGAGAAGATGTCAATAATAACTAAACGCTAAGAGTCAGAAGAATGTGGATCTTGGAGAGTATAGATATTACATATGAGGTATGCAATGAGATTGACATGTACATCGTAAGGGTAGCAGGGTATCTGGCCAGGGTAAGCAAGTATAGTACAATACACACGTAGACTACCATTCCGTTTGCGCTTCTTCCATCGGGGCGAGTGAGAATTACTTCAATTTACCAAGGACGCGGCTCATATAATCTTTACCATGTAGAAAAGGGGCGGTGACGCTAACAGAGAAACCCTCCCACTCTGTCTCTTACACATCGATACATCATCATACCTCCACATCTCATCTTCTCTCATTCCTACATACGATATTAGGAATGTCTATTACAGGATATGGTCGTGATTGTATAATCTCCCCGTAGGCTCTCGGCGCTATCTCTATCTCCGTTACGGACGAAGCCGAGTCGCGTCTCTTATGTAATCTTAACTGTGAAGACATTTCCATGTCGTAGTCTCTTGGCATAACGGAGGATAGTAGCAATGATAATTTAGACCTTTTAACCACCTGCTGCATTAGGAGTCAACTATGATACTACATCTTCGGAAGATTCCATACTAATCGGTTAGAAGCCAATTATCGATCGCGTCGACACTCCCACGCGGCTTAGGAGATAGTGGCGACTGGGAGAATTAGCCCTATCGTTCATCGTGAACCCGCCCGTCGGTCAAGCTGTAGGAAACTCGCACACGCATCCAAAATGGATACCTGCCTCCTAATCTACCTACATTTAATGTATAGAAGCCACTTCTAGTGTTAGGTGATTACATAGTCGAACCATTATCATGTAACAATACCTTAGAAATCAAACTCTGCCCCGTAGCTCAACTACCTACGTATTTGCATCAGCGCCATCCCACCCCGAGCCAGATCCCCCTGGCACCGGCATATTTGCTCCCGGATCTAGAACATAAGCAGGGTGGAGAGCAGGATCTAAGCGGCAGAATTTCCCACGTGTCTTGGTTCCCACTCGGGGAGGCGGTAAGACATCTACACTAGGAAGGGAAAGGAAAGGAAGGATGGGGGTTTCGGCCCTCGTGGTCTAGTCGCGGCGGAGAACTAACTACCTACCTACCTACCTACCCTACCCCTAAGGGCAACGCTGTCTTAACACCGAGACTAGACACTTCCCCGGTGCGGAAGAGCGGTAGAAGACCAAGCGCGACATATGTATGTGCCTCATAGAAGAAGAAAAGGGTCCCTGATAAAATTAGAAACGGGCGCAGTGCGCCTCTCCCTCTCCAGCCTCTCTTCCCCGCGGTTGGCGTCGTTGCCCGCTTCCCCTTGCACCAACACCAGATTGGAAATCTGGCCCCCGGCTCCCATACATGTAACCTACCTCTCATGTATGCAATTGCGGTTCCGCTATGTAGGTACATAGGTGGTGGCCAGGCAAGGTAGAGAAAGCAGATCAGACGGCACAGCAGTTGCCTATAGAGGTATGTAAGTTGATAAATTTAGGCTAGTATTACTACTACTGCTACTACTACTGCTACTACTTAGCCACCCGGAGGACGGACAACTATCAGCGAGCACGATGGTCCGGATCGGTCGCTATACTGACCGAGGGGAGCCAGCGACCGAGTAAACCAAGGTGCCGTATGTATGTATTTACATACTATGTAACCTAGGTAACTACCTACACATGTCTGCTTAACCGGGGCGGTGAAGATCGTATCCCCATCCAGGAGAGACGTTCCATATCAGCTAAGCTTCTATGCGCATAGCTTAGGTACGTAAATAGTGCTGCGGGATGGTGGTGGTCAGACGCATGTATTAGATGGGCAAATTAAGGTAGTATGATATAATTGCTACATAGGCTAGTCTAAACACCACCCATACCTGTCCCCCTGTCTCTTATTAGACACCAGACTGGCTTCCACACTTATACCAACTCCCATCAATATGAACGCCATCCACCATTTCTCCACAGCAGCACGTAACCCGTAGACATATGTAGTCTTGATCTACGGTAAGAATACCGGATTTGATTGGCATAACCCAACTATGAACATATAGCCTTAATGAAAGGAAGGCCGCGAAGCTCGTGTGATATGTACCTGAATCGAAAGCAAAAATACACCCCCAACGCCTCGGCCAAATCGTCCGCATAGGCCTCGTTAGACCCCCGACGACACGCACATGAGTAAAAACCTCCCCAAGAAAAAAAAACAAATAAACAATAAACAAAAAAGGCCCTGCCCAAGATCCCCAGCGTGATCAAACGCCATATTACCCTCCCATAGTGACGCTGATGAGCCCCGTCCCCCCCACACCGACTCCAAACACTCGTTATATTATGGCTTTGAAGCATCGTCTAGGAACGTGTAAGCAACTATCGCGCTTTTCTTTCTGAGTAGGTAGGTAGGTAGGACGACATGAAAAAGTGGACAGAGCAGAGGTACCGCCCGATAAATATCATCAATGGCTGTCTCCCATTGGGACGGCACCGTATGCATGACCAGCCCTCCCGGAGAGTATCTGCTCGCAGGCCTGTTTGGCCACTCGTTCACTCCGACTCTCGCCGGGATCTGCATCGGCGCCTCCTTCAGGGGGCAATGTGCTCGGGTGTTCCAGGACGCCATTCATAGCGTCTGGGTCTGAAGATTCGGGGTCCGGCTTACAGTAATGTTCTAAGATGTAGTTCTCCTGCTCGGAGGATATTGTAGATATCGTGCGGTTGTCTTCCTCGTATGGAAGTGCTGTGCCCGTCGTGGCCCATGACTTGGTGTTTGGCCGTTTGCTCATGGCTTTTTTGGATTTGCGGCGAGGCTTCTTCGTGACGTCCTCGGGATCGAATTCCTCGATGCCCAGGTCGACTAAGCGTTTTAGGATGTGACCCTCTTTCCACTCCCAGGCTTGGCATCCCCCGTACTTCTCTTTCATCAGCTTGGCCAAGTCCGAATACCGACGTCGGTCAAGCTCTTCGACGGCACGTTTTAAGGCTTCGTCCTATATGCCTAGTCAGCTATCTCATACTAGACGCGCTATTTCAAGTTCGGTATAACTCATGCTCTTATCGTGTACTCACCTCTTCTGCAGGCCATTCCGCATATTTTAATACTGCCCGAGTAAGGTTCATTTGCAGTGATTCTTGTCGCCTTTTCCCGAAGCGTTCCTCGTATTTTTTTGTGATTTCCTCCCATATACCCTTCCCTTTATCATTGTCCATTTGGCACCGAAGCTCCAGGATGAATCGATCCTTCTCGGGAGCATCGGGTCTTAAAGTAATACTCCTACCGAGCGCCTTAGCTGTTGAGGAAGCATCTCCATTTGGCGACGAAAGCTGGGGGTCCATGAGATCCTCTCCGTCGCGTTTTGAAAGTCCCTTGTTCTGAGCTCGCGGCCTCTTCGGGGGTCTACCTAACCGCCCGGTTCTCGACTTAGACTTTCTCCTATAAGATGTAAAGTCCATGATAACTTGTGGCGGGTGCGCCATATTAGGGTAGTGATGGTGCATACCGTCCATCGGCCCTACCGAGGGGCCTAGGTCTCGTGGATCCGGAGAGTTTTGCAGGATGGGAATTTGCGATGGCGCCGGAAGAGGCATATTCGAAGGGTGCATAGAAATCGGGGGTCTAACCAAATCCGTGGGTACTACTGAGAATAGGGACGGGTGTGTCATGTGCGTTGGCATTTCCTCAGAAGCTTCGTTGCTGGAAACCGTATACTGGCCCCATTGGAATTGAGGTTCCGAGACCATTTGCCCATGGTCGCTGGAAGTCTGGGATGAATCTAGGCCCTGCATTTCCATGAGCCCGACAGGAGCATTTATCTGATAGTTTGGCCACGGCCTTGAGGTGGTTGGAGGGGTGGGCTGTTGTGAGTTTGCCCGGTGTTGGTTGTATGGATGCATGATCTTCGCAGTTCGTTCATTCATCGAAGGAGATCCAGCAACAGATACAGGGGTAGGAAGAGAAGTATCATATGGCACAGAGTAATTGAACGGCGCGACCTAAACAGTTAGTAAATCATCATATTTTTAATATCGTAGGGAGTTCAAGTTCAAATTTGGAACATACCGAAGCGTAGGTAGTGGGGATATCGTGAGCATATCCAGAACTAGCCGGAGACGCAGCAGATCGTCGGTCTTCAGGCATGTTCGAGTCTCGAGATAGACTATGGCGCATGTGATCTGACCTTGAGTGAGCGTATATGCTATCTTCCATCGCAAGACTGATAGTTGGTTATTAGAAAATAAGTAGCGGTTGGCGACGGTAGAAGACAAGGTGTAGATTTATTGTGAGAACCGGGACCAGTTATTAGGGATGGAGGGTCCCTAGTTATTTGTACACAAGGATCGTCGAGTGCTCCACGAAGGTGAGGTTACTTAAACTGAGAAATAGAAAATCTGCCTTTTGAGGTCCCGGCCAAGCGCGAGGCAAAACAGGGGGACGAAGGGGTATTATAGACAAACTCGGAGCCTTGCCCTCTACAGGTGGTCAAAATTGAGGTGGGAACCGGAGAACATATGTACGTCGTCAAAGGTGTTCCTGAAAACTTAGGTACACGCTCGAGTCCCAGGTTGTAGGAATAGCTCCACCATGCACAATAAGTAATGTACAGGGACAGGAATATACTACATGGTACTCTGGAATTATCCACATCTCTCCTCGAGGTACATACATCCTCGCAAGGTCGACATGGGTAAAGTGACCAGGGCAAGTTACTGGGGCTTGGATCTAACCATTACTAGGAGTGGCCCCAGTACTTACGCGTGTGGAGACGAGGGTGGGAAGACGCATGAATAGCCGCCGCAACGAGTGTATGTGTAGTGTAGGGCCATCACTTACTTTCTTCCCTGGTGGGCAGATTGGAAAGCACCCTAGCCGTGCTAGCAGATCTGAGGATCTCATCACTCAAGTCACCAAAGTAAGTCTATTAAGCGCTTCAAGTACGTTTAAGTAGGGGTTACATTGACCATACCATAGCTGTGTAAATAGAGATGTCAAGCTTGTCAGGGCTAGTTTAGGACCGTAGCTGGGATAGTAGCGGGGTGATAGATGTGGCAGCTTTGAATGGAACTTTGGTATATCAAAGGAAATACGGGGCTGTAAGGCAGGCATGGGAATCTCTTACTTAGATAGGTACCTACGTACATAGGGCAAACGTTTTCATGAACACTCCCCGTTAATCTTGACTTGGAATTGGATAATAAGCGAGGGTGAGGAGAGGTATGTACCACAAACTAAGAACTTAAGGGGACCGTGTCGAGCACTGTGTTGATGTATAGCCAAGAGTTCAATATCCGTCGAGGTACCAGATGTGTACTTGAAGCAAATCAGGTACGAGGTACATTGAAACTTATCAAGTATGTAGGTTACATTTGGTCTGAGCGGGTGTGGACCAGGGTTAATAGACCCAAGGACATGGCGTTGAAATCATGTGGAAGAGAACATCCCTAAATTGGTAGTCGATTGTAGTCAATTGTAAGAGGAGGGCTGACCAAAGCTTTTTTGGAGATGACAAAAGCTTTGGTTTATCCCTTCAGCTAACAACAAGTGATGACGACGTAAAAAGCGGCTATACGCGCAACAAAGTAGATACGATGAGTCTCTAGCCTATAGAATGCGCAAAGCCTTGTGACTACTCTTGTTTCTCTACTGATAAGGCGTAGAGGTGAGTATGTAGAGCTATGTTCTTAGTTAATGAATAACACTAGCCACATGGACTTCCGCACATAGAAGAGATAGCGATCTAAGTGCAAAAGATCTGGGTAGTTAGGTAGGTAGTTAAAAGTAGTTACCTAAACTACTTTTAATGAGCGCCCGCCGCCACTCCTGTAAGAGTGGGATTGCATCTCTACGCCGATCAGTCAGTCTGCTAAGATCCGAATATAGACCGCGTTCTCTATAGCAAGAGGAAAATGAAGTCATAACCCATATGTTAAGATACCTAGTCCACACTCGCAGATCGGTTGCTTTCGCGGGTTTGCTTTGTCAGTTCCCTTCGCCCGTGCTATAGTTTGTGAGGAAGTCGAGAAACGTAGATGAACAAATCGAAAGAAACGACAAGGTATAAGTTTTTGACTCTAGACGTTCTTACTACGCCTCACTCAAAATTTCCAGGCAGGAAAGAAAGAGATGCCATGCATCAGATAGGTCAATGTCTGAATCACAGTGAAGGAGCCGCAATTGACCCGTGATGAATCACGCCGGCGACCCCGTTTGACGGCTCTAACCATTTCTCACAGGAAGGGTTTAAAAAGAAAAGAAAAAAGGGTCCGCCCTAGTTTAGGAGGTAGCCTCCTGTAACATCGAGGGCTCATCCAGTTTGCAATTCGTTAGAGAGCGAAATGCCTCAATCATCTGTTACATCGTCGCTAGGCAGATAATAAATCTGCCCGGCCACGGCGCGGCCCATTCCGCGACCGCGGTGGATATCGCGGGTCGGCGTTTGGCCGCGGCTCATCGCCCCAGAGTTCTAGTCCGCGAGGGCTTGATCTACTGTGTAAAACTGAGGGCCTCGGGATAGATCATCGTGAAGGAAATAGGAATTACCTACCTCGGCTGAAGAGCGATCTATCCGTTAACGGGCGAACCTAAAGCCGAGACGGTGAGCAGGCAAGCAAGTTGGAATTTGGAATCCCTATGTACGTATGAGTGATCCCTTGGGGAATTGGGGTCCCTTTTCTTTTTTGGCTTTTGGAGAGAGCGGAGAGGAGACAAGGGTTAAAGCGTAAGACGATTCGATGTTCGAATCGGGGGAGTTAAAATGTGGGATGTGGACTTGTGGTAGGCCCATTATCCAAGAGAAGTTCAGATAGTATGCAACTAGGTTAGTATGTAGGCATGTAGAATAGAGCTTTTGAGAAGGGGGACGCTGGGATGGTGGGTGATTGAACTGGGGCACGTTGAATATGGGCTGAGTTGATGCAAAAAATGGGGGCGCAGTGTCCCCCGTTGCCCCACACCGTCTAGCTGAAAACAGAGTATTGTACCTGCTGTAACCTACCTGTACATGTAGGTACCATGTACGTATGTAAGTGTGCGTGTACATATTTGATAGTTATAGTGGATCCTTTCCACCTCCTTTGAATACCTTAGGTACATTAGGTAGCACAAAGTATAGGCATGTAATAGGTAAGAATAATAAGTCGGCCAATCGCGGTATCTTGTAAAAAGAGAGGTACCTCCCCAATGCATAAAAGTCGGATGTTACGGAGGCCCATTAGTATAACTGTGCCAAAATCAAGAAATAAGAAGGGAATCTTCCAAAAAAGGTAATATTAATAGAGCCACACACTAGCCATACACTTACAATTAAATTTTCTTTAAATTTATACTTTAATTTTAAAAAGATATAATAAATAATAGCTTAAATTATTATATTAATTTTTTTTTAATTTTAAATAAATTAAATATATTATTATAATATAATTAAATAAATTTAAATTAATTTATATAATATTTAATATTATTTAAATATATTAATTAATTTTTATATTAAAACTTAATATTTTATTATAAAATTAATATAAATATAAAAATATACGTTTTATTTTATAATTGTTTTTATTATTTACTTTTTTACATTTTTATTAAATTAATATTTACTTAATTTATTTAAATTTTTTATTAAAAATATTATTAAATTATTTATTAATAATATTAATAATAAATTATATTTTATATTTAACCTTAAAATAAATAAATAAAATAATTTTATATAATAATAAAAAATAAAAATAATAAAATAATTAACTTTTTAAATAATTAAAATTATTAATAATTAAAAATTTATTAATGAAAAATATTTTTATAAATAAATTTTTAAAAATTATAATTATATTAAAAAAATTAATAAATATTAAAATTAAATAAAATTAAATAATAATTTTAAATATTTTATTATTTATAAATATTATATTAATAATTAAATCTTTTTATTATATATTAAATAATTAAAATTTAATATTAATAATAATTATAATTATAAATATAATAATTTTTATAATAATAATAATAAAAACCAAAATTTAATAATAATAATATTTTTAACAATTATTTTTTATTTTTTAATAATAATAATAACAATTATAATAATAATTATAATAATATATTTAAAAATAATAACGTTAAATATAACTATATTATTTTAAATATTAAAAAGAAATTCAAATTATTTTATTTATTTATTAATATTAATATTATTTTAAATTTAAATAATAATAATTAAAATTTATATTAATATAAAAATTACGTTTTAAATATTTTTATTCCGTTTTTTATTAACGGTAAAAATCTTTCTAAATATATTTCCAAAAATTATATTTATTAAAAGATTTTATAATAATAATAATTTCTTTTTTAATAATTATTTTATAAAAAGTAAAAATTTTTTAAATATATTATTTATAATAAAAATTAATTGGTTTTAAATATAATATTTAATAAAATATATATATATATAAATAATTAAAATATTAAATAATTAAAAAATTAATTAATATTATAATATAAATTTATTATTATTTATTATTTATTAAAAGTTTTTAAAATATATTAATATAATAATATATTTAATTTTATTTTTAATATTTTAAAAATAAAATAATAATCATAATTTATTAATTTTATATATAAAAATATTTTTTAAAATATTTATTATATTAATATAGTTTAATTAATTAATAATAATATTTATAATATAATATATAATTAATATAAATTATTAATTAAATAAATAAGTAAGTAAATATTTTTTTACGTATATTTTATAATATAATATATAAATTTTAATTAAATATATATAATATTTTAAAAATTATTTAAAAATATATTTAAATATACGTAATTTAAAAAAACTTTAATAAAATTTTAAATTATAATTAATATATTAATTATTATAATTTTTTTACTTTTAAATTATATTATAAAAATTTTATATTTTTATTTTTATTTTAATTAAAATATTTTAATTATATACGTTTTATTTTAATATATATAATATTTTAAAATTTATTTAAAAATATATTTAATTTAAATAAAAATATTTATTTAAATTAAATATATAATTTTTAGTGGCTATATTATGCTTTTCTTAACTAAGATTAGTAACACTCATTTTCTTGATTTTGGCACAGTTATACTAATGGGCCTCCGTAGATGTTACAAATGTACGTAGCCCCGACCTGATGCCTGTAAATGCCCGTTAAAATGCTCTATCGGTATCTTACTACTACGTACGTCGTCGTAGATGTCGTCGAACGAGTTGCTCAACATGCGGTCCAGGGTCATACATTATACCTACATTATACCTACATACCTGCCTGCCTGCCTGCCTACATATACTTCGCACATATCTACCTAACCTACGTGTACTACATTGCACTAGAGCCGTCTACTGTCCCACAGGCCCACAAGCAGGGGAAATCGTCCCTAAGATGCCGTTATACAGATCCGCTAGATAAACTATTCAATTCTGATCCAACAATATAAGGTTATTAGCGTTATTCATGGGGACACTAACAAGCCGTTGCACGTGTACGACATGTAGTAAATAACTAGGAACAGGTTATACACTTTGTAATTTGGATATTGTGAGTATACTCAAGACGACGGCGCGATGTGCGGTGACATCGTCGTTAAAGAGGGGTCCTTCATCATCATACATAGCGTATTCGAGTCCTTTTTTTTTTTTTTTTTTTTTTTTTTTTTTTAAATCGGGCCCCGGGCGATAAAAAAAACTTCGATGAGATTTTCAAGACTAAGCCCCCAAAATGGTAAGTTGACCCTCTCTCTCGCTAACAGGTAGTATGTACATTCCCAGGTACGTAGATACATACCTAGTCGGGAGTGATAATCGTCCCGCATAGCATTCGGCTACTTTGGCTACCGGCGGAGACACGACGGTAGGCAAAGAGACCAAAAAATCTTTTGGGGGGGACAGAACCTCCTCCCTCCGGTCGTTCCCAAAAGCCGATAGTTTATACAATATTATGCAACCGGGCGGTAGGACGAAGACGATGTGTTGTCGGTACCGACTGTACGGGACGCGCACAATGGATAATAAAGCTGCAATCCCTATGGGTGGTTTGCGCCGTATGCGCTCCATTGCTGACTCGGCGCCGATGTACAAGTGTCGAGCAAGAGCCCAAAGGAGAAAGCGGGTGGCTTGATGATGCAGTGGGTGTAAAGAGATTGTGACATGCCGACGGGACATCGATCAAATGACGGCAAGCCGGAGGGGACGGATGAAGGGTCCCATAGAGGCATCAAATGGGGAATACCTTACAAGGTAGTACCTATATGCATACCACGTACATACCTGCTTTTTTATTGTTATTGTTATTATTATTATTTTTTTGCTTGGGGCTATAGTGATGTACCCGATTTACAGCCCGCAAGGCTGGACAAGTACCTCCATGTTTAGGGAACTTTATCAGCAACAGTGCGAACAAATAGTGAGGTGGATACCAAGTTAGGTAGGCTGGGCGGGGTGAGAAGGTGGATCACGTTGCAAGCACAAGCGCTTAGCGCCTAAAACAAGGTGGCACTGCACATCGACCAAGCTCACCGCGGGTTCTAAGTGGCTAATCTCACACTAACCTCGCACCAAATATTAGTCGTTCCAGCCTGTCGGTAACCAATCAGATCAGGCCACACACCTCTCCCATACAAAGTCGAGGCAGCCTCGGTACCATCGCAGCATTATGTCAATGCTCTGCCCTCCTCTTGCCATACCCGAAGGTTACGTGACGCTGACTTGAGATATATACGGATTATATACACATGTAAGTAAGATCATGTAGGTAACTAACATAAATTGGCAAGAATTGATGCCAAGCGCTGCTTCCTATCGAATAATTAGCTGAGCTTCGAATGCCAGTCGGCCCGTCATCCCATCGTCAACAGGCAGCGAGAAGGGTGTGCGTGTAGTAGAACGTCAGCACTCTAATTAGAGGTTTATGTGACTCGGCATATATTGTAGCGATCACGAAGCCTCTATGTCCCTGGTTTTCTAAACGATAGGGCTGAGCAAACTGTAGATGTCCTAGTTCGTATGGTAACTAACAACAACTAACAAACCTACCTACCTAACTAACAACCTGCGGTCCGGTCCGAATATAGCAAAGATCTGTTGGTTTCGAACCCCCGTATTTGTTCTCCCATTGGATCAGCCCTATCAAGGGAGATCGGTGTTTAGGCGACGAGTTTATACGGAAGTAATCCCCAACTAGACGTGCGACTAAGTCCATTTTAGACAGCATACTTATTTACCTTGCAACTACCCATGAGCCGGACGATTTCATCCGCGCGTCTGGCAAAACTCACCATACCGTATTCGCCATCCGAGCCTCAAAGTGTGTTAATAGTCACACGGTAAGCGACCTTGGCGTGACTTGTTCGAGCCAACAAGTCTAAACAACCGCGGGTCTATCCAATAACTGGTAACCTAGATGGCCAGAACCTATGCGTCTCTCGACGAGAATACACGGTATACGAGGGACCTAAGCTTTGCTGTGATAAGTATCGAGCTTAACTAGGGTCAGATCCCGATTTCAATCCCCTCGAAGGAACTTTAGGGCCAGGGCCGGGTGACTATCCCCTGCCCCTATGGTTCAGGCAGAGGGCGCCCCGACCACGCAAGTAACCCATTATAAACCAGGCGGCGTTAAAGGTGGAAATTATGATTAGTCAATCAAATACATTCAAGAGAGGCTTCACTCATGTAGCGGTAAAAAGATATCCCCTCAAGCACCTACGGTCTATTAACGCTTCACATAAATCACAACTGATACCTAGCTTAACTAGGCTTCTCGGCTTACAACTATCTTCCAGTAACTAGTTATACGGACTTACTGACTAATTGTCAAGTTCAAGTATAGCATAGATCTCCCTAATCCGTCCTATAGAATCGAAGGACCTGGGAAGGAGCACGCATAAGCGCTATGCTCTCACACAGCTACATATCCGAGTTAATGCTCCCCTACTTAATCCCAAGTCCGATATGACCATTGAGCTTCGGTGCAATATGACTAGTACTGCTCGACAATACGAACTGGGGACATATCCGGAGCACAGCAGCTTTTGATCTGGCCTCCTAGCCTAGTCCCAGTCCCGTGTTCCGCGGCAATCCCAGGAGACCTGTAGCCTCTAGCCGTGTAGTGGGTATCACCCGCGTTTGAATTGTTTCCTCTGCCTCTTTCAGCCTCTATCACCGAAGAGGATCAACATTCTGTCATATTTATACCGCTTTGGGTAGGCATACCAGCGGCGTATGGGCTTCCCCTTGCCGGAATAGCATTAACTTAGGGCGTACGAAAAAGAATAGTCCCATAGCAACGTGACCCCCTTACAGTCGGCCCTCCATCCGGGAACACGTCAATTCAAGCTCAGGGGCTACCGGTGCTATGAATTTCAAGTCGCCATCCTTGCTGTCAATTTTAAACTGGCAATTAATCCCCCCCGGAGAGCTTTAATCAAACAGACGCGGAGCAGTTTGACGGGGTCGTCTATTCAGTGGGAGATCCGCTTCAACTACGTTGGACGCTTTTGGCAGGTCCGGATAACCCAGAACTCACAGACTCATAGGGGTTGGGGCCACACATGTAATTACTAATATACCTAGGCACACAATAGAAACGGCGCAAGCTGAGGCTGAATGTCAACCTTCTAAATCCTATTAACTAGTACAATATTCTACAGACTGAAGGAAGCCTGTTTGGCCCAAACTTAGACAAAAGGAAGAGCATCATACTATGTAAAGCTACCTCTACGTACTCATCCCATGGATGAGCCCCCTGTCCAATCTAAGCCATTGCCTTGACAAGGGTCTTCCATCTCTAAGAAAAAGGGAGGGGGGAATTACATATGAACTCCAAGTGGCAAACGATGAGGGTATTTTCCGTGAGGGTATTTCCCGCGGGATTTAATGGGGTACGCCCCAGTCGCGCAGCCACAGGGAAGGTTAATACATACATACCTACATAAAGCTTCAGCGGTTTTCTACAACCCTCCCCGTGCACGTATGAACGCGATAGAAAATATTACTCATCCCGGCGCCTATGTATTTTGTTTCGCAGATAAAGTACGGTTCTCAAGGCATCCTAGAAGATGGTATTACATAGAGGGAGGTAGTTAGTTCATCGTGAGGTTGGACGGATCATATTCTTGGCACGACAAAGTAAGTCCTTCGATGCCTAGTAATGGCAATGTGACATACATACATACTAGAAAGTTGGGGTTAGAAAATGAACCGCCAGAAGCTACAATATAGACCAGCAGCTATAGCATCTCTGCGACGTCAGCACGGCTTACGACTTCCCGAATACCGCTAGTCAGAACCTCTCGATGCTCACGATGTGCGTCATTCGGATTGGTCACCAATGGTTCGGTACTGCTGACAGCCGGCACCACACCGATCCATTGGCCAGCCCTATGACCTGTTGTAAGGCGGCATGGATGTATAAGTAGGTAGGTATATGGAGGAGGGTCTGGCTGTTGGTGCTGCTCGTCAGGGCTTAGAGCTTGGTGCTGCCCAATTTGATTACCTATGGATGGATTTCATAATTATAGGCCCCCGAATTCCTGTTCATACACACCATTAAGAGTCAAGACGATACACGAAAACGGTCAACAGAAGCGAAAGGGTGTATTAGGAAGCGTCTACGGAAGAGAATAAGTTAAGGAGAGACAGAAACAAGAATCTCATTTCCAGTCGCTCGGGCCCGCCGCGAGATAGAATACCTAGGTTAGGCAGATAGGCTATATAAAATACATACCTAAGTATTCTAGTCTTCCCTCTTTAAGTGAAAGTTTGATTAGGATCTTGTAAATATCTCTTTCCTGCAAGTCTCCGGCGGAGAGCCGAAAATTACCGACGATTTGCTGGCGGAGAAGGGCCAATCATATAATATGATATGAACGGGATACCCATGCCATCCGCTTGGATCGGATTCACGTTTGGTGTACGTAGGTACCTAACCCTAGATACCCTGACTCAAGAAGAAACTTGGATAACCTAGGTTAGAACTTTAACAAGAACTCCGAATTGTCCGAGTCCGAATGAAAGATGAGAGGAAGATGCAAATTCGGCCTTGGTCTTGCCTTGCCTTGCCTTGCCTACCGACCCGTATACATATAGCATCGCCGCAACATCGCAGCGGCCCCCCCTTCTGCTAAGAGAACAGCGCTTATATATTCGGTAGTCATTAGTTCCGACCGCAATTCCTATTATGTGTATCCCGTACCCAGCTGATCAGCAACGGGCCTGCTCCATAGCTAGGGCAGGTAGTACATATGTACGTGCATCGTGCCATTTAAATGCCGGCCGTTCTCCGTTCAAGTTCGACTGAAAGGGGTTTAGTTACACCGGGGGGTCGTTGCGCAAAGTATGGTTCTCCCCAGAGAACGGAACGGTTGATATATAATACATGTCTAAGGTCATAAGGGGTATAAGGTAGATAGTATAGAACAGTTAGCCTAAACACGAGAAGCTTCTGTAGTACATGCAATAGAATTCTCACATAAATACCAGCAGTAGGTAGGTAATCTCGGGGGCCATCTTCTGTCTCTCTCTTCTTATATCTACTTATGGGCTTTACCGATAACCACCACAGTGGCCGACATGAATATAGTCGACGGCGGTATCCCCGAAACTGTTTCGATACCACTTGACAGGTGGCTAACGCATAAAATGACAGAACTAGGGGTCGAGCCGACGACGCAAAGAGCTAAGCATGGGGCCTTCGCAAACTCTTGCCTTTGATCCTCGGTTATGTAAGCGATGCCAAGTAGATTTCCGGTAGATTTGCCCCGATCTTCACTTATCGTGCCATCTGGGCCACTGCGGACTTGCTCTGTGCGCGTAAAAGCTCACCGCGACTTTTTCTTCTTCTTCTTCTTATCTACTTCTTATATCTTCACCGATTATCCACTTAACTACCTACATCTGTAATACAATATTACATAGCTCCAGCAAAGTGCCCGCCTCCTCGGAATGTCCACCACGTTACCACGTGTACTCGTTTAGATCGGGTACCTCTCATGTCGACATAACTTATAACCTATAGACTTAGATAATGTACAATGACTAGGATACATGCGTAGCACAGCGTAAGAGCAGGTGGTAAGTATCCCTTCGTGTTATATCTATGTACACCCCCGTAGTTGACCGTTAAGAATTCAATAACTACCAGTCTTGTTTACCAAACGTGGCATGCCTTGGTAGAAACTCCAATAAACAAAATCTCCGACCCCATCATTAGCCTATGTGAATGATTAAAGGACTCTACACAGTCAAAGGAGCCGCACTATGTAAATGTCCACCCGCGACTTTATTACAGCGTTGCAGGAGGTGTTAACGCAAGGGAGAACTACAACCACGAATAAAACATATTAAACATACACTACTGTCTATAACTAACAGGTCTCTTGCTTGGAAAGGCAATTAATCTGATTCAGCCAATCACTTTCCCCAGTCAACCTTTACGATGGGCGCTTCTTGAAACAGACGAAGATCAGGAACCGCTGTCGTGCAACTCCTTGTACAGAACATGTAACGTAAACAACGGGTCAGAGGCCCACACGGGTTAAAGGCCCACGCCAATATAAAATACTACCTTTTATCTTAAATTATATATTATTCAATTAAAACAAAATATCTTATTAATTAAAAGAAATTAAGATAAACTTAACGCTTAACGCTATATAATACGATAAAAAATTTAATATTAAACGCGTTACGCGTATATATAATATTACTTTTACAACATTACGCGATAAAATTAACAGCTAATAATTACGCGTTAATATTATAAAAATATAGCAAAAATTAACTTAATATAAAAAAGATATTATTATTAAACATATATTTAAATTAAATACTTAAATATTCCCGCCTTAAATCATTTATATTAAAAAAATAATTAATATATTATTACGTAAATATAATAAAAAACGCGTTAAAATTAATTAAACAATAATTTTTATATAATAACAATTATAATTTAAAACATATTTAAATTATTAAATCGATTATTAAAAAACTTTTTATAAAAATCTTATTATTTATAAAACTTAATTTAAATTTGTAATTAATATAATAATAAAATATAATATTTTATTTAAAAATATATATAATTTTAATAAGATCAAGTTTATAATAGATATAATAATTATAAAAATAATTATAATAAATTTAAAACAACATTTTAAACTTTATTAAATTTAATTTAAAAATTGCAAATAATTTATAACTATTTAAACAATTAATTTTTAAAGTTAAACCGTGCCGTTGTTTATTATAATAATAAATAAATTATATTTAATATTATAATATTATAATAATATATTTTTATCTAATTAAATTATTAAACTATTAAATAATAATTAAATAACAAATAAAATTAGTTTAAAATGGTTTATATATTTTAAAAAATATATAAAATTACGTATAAAAAACCTTAAACACTTTTTTATTTTTAATAATTATAAAAGCTATATTTTAATAAAATTTTAAAAATATTACTACAAATATAATATTATAACTTTTTATATACCTACCCATTTATCTTATAAATTTTAACCTTTAAATATAACTATATTTTTAATTTTAAAACGCGCGTATAAATTAATTATTAAAAATTTAATTTATTAAAACTTTATATATATTAAAAAGAAAAACTTTTTCCTTTTATTTTATATTACATTTTAAACCGTTTTTATAAAAAATAATATACAAACTAATTTCGAAACAATAAAATTAATCTTTTTAAATAATAATAAAATTATTTTAAATTTTAATATCGTTTAAATTGCTTATACGCCGTTTTTAAACCCCGATTTTTTTAACTTTTTTTAAATATTTAAAACATTATATAACATTATAAAAACTATTTTATAATTTATTTTTTTAAAGAATAAAATTTTTAACTATTAATTTAACTTATTAATTAAAATTTTTAAAGTTATAAATAAATTAAATAAAATTATGTATAAGTTATTATATAAGGTAATTTTATTAAAAAAAAAAACTATAAATTTTCGAAAAATAAATTACGTATTTTTTAAACGCCAAAAAATTAAAAATAAATAATTATAACGTAAAAAACCTTTTACTTAAGCTAAAAGAAATATTATTTAGGTTGAAAAAAAAGGTAATAACGTTGTAATTAACGATATTATCGTTAAAGATAATATTTTATAAAAGCTTTAACAAATTTCTTAACGTTGTAACATTTATAAAAATATAAGTTATAATATGTAAACATGTTAAATTAAATTAAAAAATATTAATAAAGAAGATTAATTAAATTTTAATTAGATTAAATACATTATAATTAAATAATATTTAATTAAATATAAAAGGTCTGAAATTATGGGCCTTTGACCTGTGTGGGCCTTTGACCCGTTGTTTACGTTATGTATAATATAGTTATACTTTCCTACCATACCTTAACTACCTTACTATATGTAGCGATGCTAGCTATAGTACATACGGGATAAGCTTTCGCTAGGTCCCTCCAGCGGAACAGCGATTCGGAAGTATCGAAAGGAACGATGAGAAGCAATCCCATTTCGCTTAGGCGGGAACAGGCATCTTGTAACCGTTGCATTGGCAAGGATTGCCACGAGGTCGCCAAGGTTGCCCCGACAATTTCTCACAGGCACGGATCACGCCTCTAGTACATCCATGCCCATAGGTATCCATGACCATGTCCATGACCATGTCCATGTCTATGTCTACATATGTCCCGCCGTCCAAATATGTATTTGCCATCCTTAATAAAGGACATACGCCTTCTAATCTCCGTCGCGTCTTAGTTAGAGCCCGTCTATGTACGTACATACCTCTTCGAACTACAAGTGTACTTCCTCAAAAGCCGAGAGGACCTAGGTTAATTACCTAACGTAAACACCGCTCTTGCGAACGGCGACGTGCCAAGAGCAAATTCGAGCTCTAAGGGAGAGGAGCCTCCTCCCTTTCTAGCGTAGGGCACCTATTACATAGGTAGGTAGGCAGAAGATAGATACAGAGTCCCCTTCAACTACACCACACAGGAGCACCGCGCCGCCGTTCTGCCGTACGTAACAGCCTTACGAGGAACTAGACCAGGAAAGCTCAGATAGATAGGTCGTGTAAACGCAGGTACAAGAATCCAGATCTCCTAAAATTAAAAGCAACCCCCAAGCAAACGGCAAACTTACACTAGATCCTCAGGTCCTCTCCACTCCTAGCCTCCTAACATAGGTGCTTTGGCTTGCGAGAGGTATGTAAGACCTTTCAGCGGGAATTGCTGTTAGCCGCCCAGATACCATCGACTCTCTCGGGGGGAGTCCAGGCCAGGCCACGTTTTTGGGGGCCTGAACGTATGTAAGTCGAGGAGACGCCGTTGTCAGGATGACCTTCTGTAACCCTTCCACAAGCGACCACCTCCCACGTCTCATCGGGGCATAGGTAGGTAGTGTTAGACCGCGCGAAACGTCGCATTGCATAGGGCGTGGGAATCAAATCAGACCAGCTTAGCTTTCTTCCGCCACCACATCCATCCATACATACCTACCTACATAGGTACGTACATACACACATGCTAGGTCGTCAGAAGTCCTAGGAAACCCGGAGACGGGAAGCACGATGACTGGGTGGCCGCGCTGGTGCTGTTGGTAGCTGGGTATAGCATCATATGTACCATCCGCGCTTAAACGCTTACGTGCCAACTGGCGACGAGATCATCCCATCCTAGACCCGGTACTTGCGCGCATACTAGCTATGTTACATGTACGAGAAAACTCCCCCCTCGACGATCCCCTTAGAAGAGGGGGGGCCATAAAAAGATTCGAAAAGTTCCATGTTGTTGCGGACCAGTCACTCCAGAGGAATGCGTTCGGCGCCACGGCCGTGCAGGATTCGGCTACCACGCGACCTACCTCGTACGTACGCACGTAAGATCAATGCTCGTGAGAGGTGGTGGTGGTGTGTGCGTGTGTGCGTGTGTGCGGACAAATAGTCCGGGCCAGCCACACGCATCTCTGAAACGTGTATGTGTCCATCCATCTACCTGAGGATCGATAGCACACCCTTTAAAAAACTTCCGCTCCGGGCAAAGGCCATGTGTTCGTCGTTACGTCGCGTCGCCATGCCGGCGCCAAAACGCCGCGCCGCAACAAAGGTGCGGTAAGTTCCGCTAACCCCAAGAAAGGGGGGAGACGAGGAACGATGATGTCTTACAGTTGTCAGTCAGTTGCCAGGCTGAATAATTGTGTGCTACTATTTCTAGCACACTTACCTAGGTACCTAGGTACCTCTACCTACATATTAGGTAGTATTCCTGATTCGGCGATAAGCCATCCTACTCAGTAATCATCCGAATATTAGGCATCATCGTCCACCGCCGACTCTAACCCCGGCTCCTCGTCGACGAATGCGTGGAACGTAGGTAGCCCTCAGTAGCGATTCTTACTAGTCCACAATTCCGATTACATGATATCACCCTTCGTAAATCGCCTCGGGACTTGGTTTTTGGATGGCTCTATTTTCAGCTATAGCCTCGCCGTAGATTTTAACAAACTATCTAGGAGGCATCACACGATTCTCTTTCATGGACATATAATTAACAACAAACAACCCCGGCTTTCTCATGATGCATGACCTCGAATCCCTTAAATGGATCTAAGTTATGGCATACAAAACTCCCACCAATTCGCCCATATCAAGGAAATGCCATCTGGATGAAGGTGACAATTTCAATTTCGTAAATTTCGCTCCGAATAATGCTGACTAGGTGGTCGATGCGCAGACCAGTACCCGTGATATATAGAACTATATCACACAAAGCAATCCATGCTGAAACCCCGACGCTCCTGGTATACAGTTCCCCCCCTTTCGCGATGTTGTGCACAATGAAGAGGGGTTATATACTGCCCCTCTATAGTCGTCTCTCCTTAACCGTAATCAATTTCTGCTAGAGGTAGCACCCCAGCATTTAACGTAATTAAAACCCACACCAGGTGGCAGACGAAAAGAACAATTTTCTCTCACATCTGCCCCTTGTGCGAGCCACGTCCGAGACGCATTATCCAACCACACCCTCATCCCCCGTGCTCTTAAATTCATACATGAAGTGACCCGTAGCACCTGGTCGGTGCTGTTGAATCCCGGGAACATATGTTCGCTAGTGTTATTAGCATCTAAGGGCCCTGCCCGGGTGTGGTATCGAACCCCCTATAGTCATCCTACATTCCTTCTAGAGGCTGAGCGAAGGTGTAGTTAAAATCTAGCAAGCCGTCTAGCATCCAATGCTGGGGGTCGAAGAAGTCATAGTTTGCGTCACTTCCATACCCTAACCCAATCATACTATTAGCACCAGCGCTTAGGCCGTGGCTTGCCGTTGGTGTTATGCCACCATTATTCGTCGTCATCGTCGTCAGATTCGCCAAATTATTATGTGGCAATAATGTGCTGTCCATATGTGTGGAAGATGCGGAGGACTCATTACCTGAGTCTGGGTTAGTTGGATGTTTAAGAGCTACTCGATATTAGTAAATCCCCCAAGCCACGCGAGCGAGGTATACTAATCGAGAGGAAAGATATTAGGAAATGATCATACCATCAAGTGTCCCACGGCCCTGGGCTTGGTACTCTTCCCTCCAGCGCCAAATAGAGTCAAATACGAGACTCATGCTATGTCGACAACGAACTTTCAGCTGCAAGGTATCGTCGATAAGAACAGAACTGTCGTCGTCGTGAAATGAGGTATTGTTCTTATTGTCAATTCGTGCGCCATTCCACATCTGAACCATGAGCTCCGCTAGCCTCCATTGCAGATCATTGTCTAGCACGCTCGTCCTGCGGATAGCGTTGATGGTCTTGTGAAATAGAGTCCTCCCCCTTTCGAAGTCTATCGTCTTGGCAAAGAACGATCTCATCAGCTTTAATAGAGCGAACCCGGCAGCAACGAGCATCTGTTGGATGTAATTAGTGGCATATAGTAGTATATGCTGGTTTGTGTCTTGAAATAGGAGATCTAGGAAGCTTGTAATGGCTCGCCATAGGCCCATGAGATCGTCCATATAACCGGGAGTACTGCTGGAATCAAAGAATCCAGCGAGGCGGAGATGGACATTGGCAGCAGTTAAGTGTATCTCCACAATCGGCGATAGACGCTGTGAAAGGATTGACGTCTGTAATTCTTGGAAGTCCCGACGATACACCCGCATCAGCATGGCTCTATGTTCGTCGCCGGCCACACCCCTGGGATCGCTTGCATTACTATACATTTCCTTTGAGACTTTATCACAAAACCTCTCTATTCTTAACCTAGCCTCAAGTTCAGGGGAAAGCGTGAAGGGACCATCCTCGCCAGGGCGGATGGCCAGTGTCCAGTCGTAGAGAGAAGTAGCCGGCTGGCCATAGCCGGTTCCAATAGACTGAGCGACAATATTGCATACGGCCCAGGTCGTTACTCGGTCATGAAGCTGGTCCTTATTAAGCTCTACCGATACGCGGGAGAAGTCTTGGGTATGGTTAGGTCGATGTAGGCCAATACCTGTAGCAGCTTTCATCATCACGCCGCACAAAATATGGGTTGGGTCTGCCGTCGTTGTGCTCGTCGGTAGAGGCCAAGTACATAACAGGCAAAGGGCCTTAACGACGAAATAACTATTTGGTACATCGCCTACGGTACCCCAGAGCAGTCTATTCAGAGGGCCGCTCGACAGTTCGTGCAAGATGCCAGGCTTGGCATGGTAACGCCGCGAGGCAATAGCAATGATGGTCCAGAAGAGTAAGGCATGTTGCTGATAATATAAATCAGGAGACTGATGCTCGTTTAAAAAGGGGAGAAACGGGTGGTAGTAGCTGAAAAATTCCTGGAACAAGCCGTGGACGTCCTGCTCGGTCAGCCGCACTGTCTCAAGCTCGTAGGCATAATGGGTTGCGGCTAAGCTATACGACCCCCCTCGTTTAAGAGTCAGAAGGGACGTAACAGCCTCATCGGACCCCATGAGCGAAGGATTTCGGGTATGCGAATACGCACTATTTGCGACGGGGGATTGCAATTGAGATTGCAGGTCTTCATCATCCTCAATTACGAAGCCCTGGGCTTTGGCCTGGGCTATCTTGCGGCGTAACCGGTCGATCTCCTTTTCCATCTCGGCATGTTTCGACCTCTTGCCGATCCGTTTGAAATTAGACTCGATCTTGCACTCGAGTTTTAGACGATTACACCTCGAACAACTCTGGAATGGTTCTTGGACAACATCGCACCTGAGTTTCTGCTGTCTACACTCGTTGCACGCACTACCCAGATGCTGTTAGCTAAGAGCCATCATGTATATATATGTATATGTATATGCATATATGTATAAGCAGTGATACATGTTAAGGTTAAGATATTATATAATACGCGAATGGATCGTGGACATACCGCTTCACACCGGGTTGCCTCTTCTTTTCGGGCTCGGCGAGAGACTGGTCTTCGTCGCCGATAACGCTACCGGGACTGCTTTCTATCCCAAGACCCCCTTCACTGCGCTTTCGCTTCATGGAGCCATGACGGTGAACGCTCACAGGGCTGGTAGGGCTCGTCGACGGCGCCGAAACGGCGCCGACAACTGTGTGGCCATCCATGCACTCTCAATTGACTAATTATATCAATCCAATTGAACGTGACGAATGTGACAAGCTGTGAATTTGAGGTAATTTCTTTGCTCCGTATGGCTCCGTGCCGCTGCACCGGCCGAGGCTGAGTTTTGCTCAGCTTTGCTTTACGTCGAGGTTCCGAGACCGATCACGGAATTGAGCAATTGGAGGGGTCTGGACTAATGGCGATAAGAGGATATGAGTAGAAATTTGGGTGGGAGAGGCGACTTGCGGCTCTCTGACTTGACAACGGGAAAAAAAAAGATGTTCGTTTTTTTTTTTTGCCGCTAACGCGGGGTGGCGGGCAATGCGCTGGAAAGTGGATACTGGATACTGGATACTAATAAAGAAAGAACGAGTAAGGGTAAGGTGAAGCAGGTAGGGCAAAGCAGTTAGGTAAAGGAAAATCAAGAATATAGTTTGGCTTTTGTCAAAGCAGTTTTAAGAGTCATCCACTACCCATAAGCTCGAAATCTCATTAGACGCCGATAGTCTCAATTGACCAAAGAGATTAGACTAATTGGTCTTAACCTCGAAAGGCCATAAGTATCGGAATGCACGTAGGGTCAGGTACCTACATTACCTAAAGGGAGGAGGTACCTAAACAGCAAATCATGGGTCTTGTAATGAAGGAATGAGTTGTTCATTGTACGAAGCTCCATCCATCTCAAGCCGTCAACTGCATACAGCTTGCATAGGACCTCCCTTGGCCGCCTTCCATCGACGAGTAGAAATGAGGGGTAACAAGGTCACACTTTACCCATCTTGGCCTACGGAATACTTGTCTAGGAAGGTAATCCCGGTCTAAGTGATCAGGTGCTCTTACCCCAATTTGTTCTCTTCAAATGAGAATCCCTGGCAGTCGAGGAAACACCATTTCAGTATTATATTCGCTTCGCAAGGTCTTTACAGCTTTCCAATTGACTCCAAGCAAAGTTTATCTTTATCTTTTTCTTCTGTAACATGTTCTAAAAGCTAAGGGTATTTTAATTGATCAGCTGATTCGTATTGTCGCACCACCGAGATAGGAGTATTCTGCTATCAAACAGCTTCGGCTCGACCCAAAAGAGTCGCGGTAGGCCAAGATGTCCCATTTCGTTCTTACCTAGAATGACCTAGTGTATGTAGGTACCTAGTGTACATACATACACTACATACTTGCACTAGGTAAGCCACCAGCGCTACCAGAAGACGCTACCAGGAGACTAAGAGATGCTCGGTCCGTGCACATTTACCGAAGTATAAGCGGCTGCTCTTCGGTTCCACCTATTGTCATCCTACATACCATTATTATCCTACCATCGCATTCAACGCCATACAAATCACCTCTTACGTGTATCCTATATATTAAAAGCATATAATTCTCAGCCTACCACTTAGAACTACCGCCACATTAAACTTGGGATCACGTACAAAAGTAAAGAAGGTGTATGTTTTGCGTGTCCGAATAGAAAAGGCCAAAATGTCGACTGAGCACCAGGCCGGACACGTGCACCGAGAACTGATCAAGGGTAAACTTCGACTACCATTGAAGCCGCCCTCAACCAAATCGTATACAGTTGCCTCGGCATCGATCAACGAAGTTATAGTGAGAAAGCCATCTGAGAGGCAAGTGGGCCGTACGTGTCGATGATCAATTAAGCTCAATCCGAGCCCTGTTTTGACAAGCTTTTCAGACGGTCCTGTTGAGATCTCGTCCGCGGCTACAGCTCAACCGTTTTTAGATCCTACGGTCCTTGAACGTCGTAGACGCAACAGCGACATGACTTAAAAAAAGCATGTGGGGCATACTGTCCTCAAACCCTAGTGGTACAGGCAATACTGATTTATTCGGACTCTTGCTAAGTGCATGAGGGTGCAGTCATACCCTTTCTGTTCCCAGGGACGGAATGGACGGGTATGTTGAGACGAGGGCTGATCTCTCATATGCCGAGACCCTCCACTGCTTCCGGCTAGACTAGGTTTTGTATGCGTGATACATATCGCAGCATGCCGAGCCCAAGTCACATATCATTATCTCTGGTTTCGATGGTGCATACCTACTCGGAGTAGACCTACCGGGCTACTCAAATCGCCACATTGCTGCTGCCATACTAGTGCTATGCAGCCTTCAGCCATGCTTTTGTAGCTGCTGCTACTGCTACCTAGCTATTTCCCGCTTGACGTGGGTCTCCAATCTCAAGGGCTACATGGGGGCCACTTCATAAGTCAAGTCGTCTTTAAATGATCCTTAATCGGATAAGTTTGGATTAGCAACCCTTTGCCCTTCTCTTCGCCCTCTGGACCCTACACGTATTTTCTACATGCATGCGAGGTGAATCAGACGAAACGAATTACTGGCATCTAATATTTGAGTTGGGGAGGCCCTCTAAACTGGTTCGTCGTTATATTAGAATTTCCACACTGGCGTCTTTGCTCGTGAAACACACCAGTTATTCAACAGAAAATGTGAGTGGAAATTGAAGATCAAGCATGTGCTTCCGCCTCTCGTTCCCGGGTTTCGCCCCCGGCCCTATGAGCTGTGCTCCGGTCCGCAGTGTAACGAAGATCCCGACTTTCTTAATGTAGCACTCACACGTACTGAGAGCTTTATGGACGGACCGAAAATACCAAAAAATGGTTATCGATCGGGCCCCCGCAGCGAATGTGGTCCTAGATGTTATCAGAATAAGCGACCTTATGGACCCGAATGCAGGTATGCGAAGGAAGCTTTGATAGGATTTGATGCTATAAGCAGTTGTAATAAGGCTGACTAGCACATACGGAACATGCGTGTCGCCAAAATAGGATGCTCCTACTATACTAGAAGCTCTATCAACTTTTGAAATCAAACGTGTCGAGTGTTCCACCAGCTCATGTTGCATTCCGCACATTGTAGCTTCGACCGCTTTTTCGAGAATTCTACTCAAGTGGGATCGAAGATGGTATTACCCATGAAACGCTCCTCCCCAATGAGATGAATATGCAAAGGTTAACGTGTTCAGCCACTTAGTTTCTATCGAGATTGAAGAAGCGTATACCGGGTCGACGTGCCTTGGCTTTATTAGACTACGTAAAATAAATATACACGGTACCATCAATGATCAAACTATTGCTCAGCGTGCACCCTCGGGGTATACACGTATTCCTCCTCTACTCTTCACCGGTATTGTTTACCGTTGTACCTCGTCAAGTTGTCTGTCCTACACATCCCAATGGCTTGATATTCTGATCCACTCTCACACCTCGGCATTAACTTGAATACCCTATCTCGACCCACGCCCTCGAGATAATACAGTTTAACCTCAGAACCTCACCTTGAGCTAGAAATCAGCACAACACATAAGCCATACTAAAAGGCAAAGCCCTTAATAGTCACCCTTGGTAGTCTAGTTGGTTATGGCGTTCGGCTGTAATTTTGAGGATTGTATACCGAAAAGTCACCGGTTCGATTCCGGTCCGAGGGATCATTCTTTTTGGTCTTGCCCTCTCCATCATCGCCCCCTTTTATTTCTCGACAGATCCATCCCCAGGGTATCAGCGGAATCCACCAACAAAAACAATCGCAGAAAATGATATAAAAAAACATACAACACCGGGGATTCGCTGGTCGTCACCGACCCAACTACTGGTCCGGCGGTATCTGGTTTATCGTTGGGAGAGCGGACGGGATCCCGAGTTTTCCAGATCCTATGGTCGTATGTGAGAGAGTAGGGTTCTAAGTACGACTTATATGCCCTTAGCGCCAGGGCTAGTAAGGTAGGACCTTGGGTCTTAACCCGAACGATGCACTTGTAGACCGGCTGTCTCACATAGAGAATGGAGAAGGTTGGTTGGGTTTGATCTCTTGTTATGAATTGGCCCCTTGGAACTGGTGCGGGTTGACGTGTACGGTATACGTACCTCCTATGTTTGGTCAAACAGAGGAAGATGGCCGCCCACTTACCTCAGGCCGAGCCAACCGTGGGTTTGAGAGAAACTTTCCTACCGAACTGGCTGGCTTAGATAGCAGGACGGTCCTATTTTGAGAGGGTAGCGATAATAAACTGTTAGGAGGGCGTATCAGGGAGGGGGTTTGCTCGGCGAGGTTGACTTAGGTACCTAGGCTCCTAAATATATTCGCACTACAGACCTTGCTTACTTGGGGACTGGTGATAGAAGGGCCCGAGTGCCAGCAAGGAATTAGAGTCGTCGAATCCCGCTTCTCCTGTCACCAGTCTTCTATTTACTTGCTGTAGATCTGCCGTTATATGTAGGAAGAAGGGAGAGGTACTATGATGGCAGTTAAAGTAAAATTGAGCCATACTTCCAAGACACAAGCTCTTATACTTATCTAAATTAGTCAATAAGGGGTCTGGAATAGTGATATTACGCCGGGGGAAGAAGGAATAGAAACAACACGACACGCCGAAACAAGGTGCACATTTTAGGCATCAAGCCTGTTCGGTAATTCATGACCAGACGGCAAATTTGTATTTCAGCCAACGCATCCAAGTGTAGGTAGTTACCTAACGTAGGTACCTACATAGGTACGCAAAGCAATCCAGCAACCCAGCTAGCCAACCCGCCAGCCATAATCAACATCAATTTGCAAGCCCCCAGCCCAAGCACATACACTTCATAGCGATACCATCTCTCCAAACGTCATAACTCATAAACCCATCCCTCGAGCAAACCAGGTCGAGCCCCGGTCCAGCGAGGCCAACCTGCTCGCGACAACAATGAATTACCTTAGCTTAGCTTCACTTTCGCTTTCCCATACCGATCCCGTGTGCTTCCGTACCTAGGTACCTACCTAGGTATCCAAGGGGAGGAGGGGGTGGAATATAACAGAAACGCAAGACTTCCCTGCGTCGAAATATCTGTTTGTCGGCTCAACGTGAATAGAAACTTTTCCTCATCCCTCCGACCAGGTATTATGATGCGAAAAAAAAGGGGAAGGAAATATGAAATAGCCCTCGGAACAAGCATTCCCGCAATCAAATTACGGCTTCCCTAGGACGACCCCCTCCTCGCCCTATTCTGACTTCTCCGCCCGCTAAACAAGCGCTTCAACACACCCTTCTGCGGCCTCTCTTCCTCTTCGTCTTCCTCCTCCTCCTCCTCTTCCCCATCATCGCCAATCATATCATCATACAGGGACCGTGGCTGTCCCCCTCCCTGTCCCCGTCCCTGCTCACGCCCATACCCCTGCTCATGATCAATCTCTGTCTGACTCTCCGTATCCGCACCCACATCCGCATCCTCGCCCTCATACTCATACCACAGCCTCGGAACAAGCAACCGATACGGCACCGTGATGCCCGCCGGGTCGCGCGCGTTAACCTCCACGTTGAGACACACGTCCAGCCCACCTTCTAGATCGACTTCGAATTTTGCCGCGCCCCCTGCTGCCTGCAGTTGCTTCGCGGTAAGCCCTGTCGGCGTACGGCGGAAGGGCCGCGGCGGGGGGACACCCCACTCCGAGCTGGGGTTGTCGTCGTAGGTGTTGTAGTTATTGTTGAACCCGCCTGTTCCTCCGTGCTCGCCCCTGATCGGTTGCGTGAACGCGCGGCGCGGCGACTTGGCTGTGAAGTATGAATCGTCGCCGACTTCGTACTCATCATTGCGCTCTACGCCCCCGCCGCGCATCCGGCCCATATTTGTGTTCGCGCTCCCTCCCCCGTAGTAATCCAGCGCAGTGGGGGTATACACAGCCGACCGAGCCGGCGCGGCAGCCATAGTGGTTGCTCGTACGCGCTGGGCCCGCGGCTCCTCATATGTAGGCTCTTCGTCCTCCTCGCTGTCGGGACCCCAGCCGCCATTAATGCCACCGTCGTCGGGCCTGTCGAAGCTGTTCCTCCGCCGGCCGAAGATGCTGCCGCTATTATTACCGCGTGGGCGGGAGCTATCGACACGGCCGAGAGAGAGGGTGCGTAAGAGTCCGCCTGGTCGCGACCCGCCGCTTGTTGAGGCACGGCGGGAGAGCGAGCGCAGGAAGCCGCTGCCGGAGACGGGCGGACGCGAACGGTCCGTGGTATCGTGGGGTCCGTCTTTGCGGAGGACAGAGCCTTTCCTTTTCGATGAGAATCTTCGGAAGAGACCGCCCCGGCTGCCTGGTGGAGTGCCCTCGGGGGTCATTGCGTAGTCCTCAGGTGGTGGTGTGGGTGGTGGTGTCTGTCCAGGCACGTACTCGCGGATAGAGCACCAGTTGCGATGAGGGAGGAGACGCTTGTTGTTACGGGGCTTGCCATCTACTCCGTTGGTAAAGATAGGAATCATGTCCTCATCGGTCTCCTTGTCGAAATGATGAACCTTGTTTCTCTTATTAAGTATGTCGGCCATGATGTCAGGAGGCGGCGTGTTGGCAATGGCAGATGAGACGATGTTAGGCATGTAGCGGAAGTCATTGTGCTTAGCAAGCTCTTGTTTAGGGTTCGAGTAGAACTGGCCGATGGCGGCCAAATGCACATCGCCACTTAGAATCGTTACGCGAATAGACTTGTCCGCAGCGAGATCCTGGAGGTCTTCGATGACGACTCTTCGCTCATCCTTGTGGTTCTTTGCTGTCCAGTGGTCATCAAGATCATCGAGAACTTCAACGCCTCCGTCGAAGCGGTTGAGGAAATTGCCCAGCATACCCGCTTTTCCAAGGGCTTTGATGGGATCCATCAATCGTGAAGTCAAGCTAAGGATGTCAGCACTCTCGTATTGGATCTATGCAGGACTGAAACTTACATATTCTCTAGCCATACTAACCGAGGATAGGCAATTGGAACACCCAGGAGAACAAGCAGATGCTGCGTCTTGCCCCTGACAATCTCATCATAACAACGATCCATGAGCTTCTTCCACGTGTTTTCCCGTAAGACATCGTCTCTTGTACGCTCAGTCCGGCAATCAACAGCAAGCAGCGCAATCTTGGAACCCAGGAACATGAACGTGCTGCGGCTCAACTCGCGGATATAAGGTCCTGGCTTGACACCCAGAATCCAGCTAGGTTCAGCCGCTTCGGTTTCGTCGGGCAGACTCTGATGCTGGAAGAGCATGTAGTATTTAAATGCAACATTACCCAAGCCGCTAAATACTGGAGACTTCATAAAGTGATGCGGATAAGAACCGAAGCCATCTATAATATCGTGATCATCGTACATGTTTACCATGGGGATCTGACAGTTTGCTAGACCGAACAAGCCTTGCGAGAACCACATCATGTACCTATTTAAATAGAACGTTTCCATCTCATCCTGTAACTCTGGTATCAACGGCGCGTTGTTTTTGTGCAGAGGGTTCTTAATATCCAGCCAGTTATGGAAATGAGGGCTCTCTCGCATGATAGCATCATTGTAAAGCTGATCTCCGCCTCCAAGCATGACGTGAAACGGCCGGGTTTGATGGTTGTTGAGCACGTCACGCCACATAGGATCCGGACCGCTGAAGTCATCTGGGTTAACGCTCAGGCTAAACCCATTGCAACTGTAGAACATAATATTCATCGACTCGCCCCGAGGGGGCACCCAGAAGCCCATGGCGGGGCCACGGTTGATGCGGTAGGCTATTCTCTGTTGATAGTCTCGGAGTTCAACCTCAATGTTGAATCTCCAGAACGTGTGGCCTCGTTCCGCATGCAGCCGGAATCCACGAACGTCCTTGTACTTCCCCAGCTTCTCTCCGTCAACCTGCGTCCGTCTTTTACGACTAGTAAAAGAACCCGGAGGGTCAGGCCCGTTGCTGAAGTCAGGGGCAGTCCTTGTGATTTCGAATAGACCATCATCAGGTTCCAATCTCGAAACATCTTTACCTTCTTCTAGGTGTTCTACCGGCCGTACGTATAGTGTTTCTCCCCGTCTACCGAGCTTCGGTATGCCGGCGATTGGATCCACATACTCTGGTGGAAGAGTCTGCTCTCCACGTAGCTCTACGGGAGGAGGTGGGAGGAGTTCGATAGGCTGGACAAAGAGTCGCAGAATCGGGGGGATGTCATATGATGACTCCGAGTCTTGCGTGACAATCATGACGCTGCCTCTCCATATCTCTAGGTTAGAAACTTCGTCGTTGCGGTTTGATTGTACCGGTGGCTTTTCGTAACGAAGGCCGCAGTAACGTAGCAGCGGTCCGCATTTGAGATATAATGTTGGTTTAAACCTCGTCGGACCTTTGGTATCATCATACGGGTCCTCGAGGGCTTCAGGTGGTGGTCGCGTTGTCGTACTACCTCTACGCTTACTACTAGGAGGACTCTCCCACCATGGCGTACTCTTTTCAGTAACAGAGTTAGGATCTTCACTTAGGTCTAACAAAGGACCCGCCAGCCTTCCAACTGTAGCCTTCTTCCATTCCTCTAAGTACTTTGGAGGCTGATATATTCCTCGACCAGGCTTGAGCTTACCCCGATACATGTAATCGTGGATACCGAGCTTATGATCGCTCGTATCCGAATCATAGTCGTCCTCTTCGAACATTTGTGCCTCATGCTTCCGATCTGGAAACGTAACGGATTTCACAACATTCCTAACGGGTGCCGGCGAGTCTTCTATATTACGTACCGGGGTTTGATAAGGGTGCTGTGACGGTAGTGTGCTTGGGTTATTCCTTACGGACTCAGATCGGCCAAGCGTAACTGCGGGTGCAAGTCCTTTCTGTTGAACTGGAGGTTCTTTATTTTCTTCTTGTTTCAGCTGCTTACCTCTTGCTGGTGGCCTCTCTCTATACTCCGGCGAAATAGGTATCCTCGTACCCATCTCATTTCTAGGCTTGGCAATTCCTAGCGGGACGCCCACGTCTCTAGGCACTTCATTCGGTTGCTCTTTTTGCGAATTGCGTCTGTACGGAGCCGTTGATATTTCCTCGGCCTCCTTGCGTGCATGATACCAGGGATCGTCCGGAGGGTTCTTCTTAAGCTTATTGCTTCCACTACGAGTGAGAGAAAAACCTCCACCCACTGGGGTAACGGGTGACGTTGGTGAGTTACTCTCTGCATCTCTTGGTGTATTGATGTCGCTTTTAGCAGCTCTCTCACGGAAACTTAAGTTACCTTGGGGTATATCAGCCTTCTCAGCTGCTGTGATATTGCGGTTCCTAGTAACTGGAATTTGTGAGCGTGGGAACTGGTCGGGTGGCTGCCTGGCTTCTTCTGGGAGGCTACGAGTCAAAGGCCCGTGGGATGTGGTTACCGATGGTTGCGCCCGTACTGGATCAGCAACAACTGCACGCTGTTCTTCTGGCCGGCCATCGGGTTGACGTTGATCTCCGGACCGAGCTTGCTGGTTAGTTTGGCGTTCTGGTAGAAGTTGAAGCCTCTCCTGGATCGAAACACTTTCTCTCCGCGCTGCTCGTTCTCTTGCGCGATGCTCAGCAGCTTCCACACGGGCTCGTTTCTCTTCCTTGGTGATGCTATCGAGGGTCAGCTCGAGCCTTTGCAACGGTGACCGGTCGTCTGCCCACGTTGGGCGCTTTACTGGCGCATTCAGTGTTCCTTGTCTCTTTGGTGCAGAGGGATCCACAGTCTCCTTCTCTACCGTATCACCATTTGCTGGCTTCCCTATAGATCTAGATCCTTCTAGGCCCCGATGTGCCTGTTTGCTCGCACCCCCGCTTTCATCAAACGTTTGTCGACTTCGATCCAGTACGGGTGCTCGATTTAGTCTGTCAGCCTCTGGGGTAGCATCTTTGTAAAAAGACTCGGACTCCATGGCTGCTATTCGTGCTTGAGGGGAACCGTATCCGGGAGAACCAAATCGGTAGGCCGAAAGTGGCGGCCCGGGCGAACCGTCCGGGTTGTAGGTGTACGTCGGAGTAAAGGCCGGGCTACTATTCCTATAAGGGTCCCTATAGCTGACGGGCGGAGCTCTAGGGACGTCGGGAGCGGCTGGGGGAGGAGAAGGTGAAGTTGGAGTCTCGTCGTAAGAGATGTCTCCTTGCGCCCGACTAGCACGTCTCGTCCGTCTTCCCTGCGATTCTACGGGATATTGATTTTGCCCGTAAGGCAGAGAGGGTGGGCGGGGAGCTAGCCCGTTACCTGGGAAGTTGGAAGTAGTAGGTGATTGTAGAGGACTAAGTGTAGAGTCTGTATAAGCGTCGGTGTGGGTGGTTTGTACGGATGCCCGGTTCGACCGTGACTGTGACTGCGACTGCGACTGCGACTGCGACTGCGATCGGGAGTGGGAGTAAGTCTGGGACTGAGACGGGGCGGCGGACTGATCCAAAGACTGTCGACGATCAGTCTGGTCATAGTCGGCAGACATACGGCGAGCTTTTGATGGGGGCAATTGGCCCCAATAAGGCGTCGACATTATGGGTAGCTATCAGGCCTAGCGATGATTGGGCTGCAAAGACAGGCTGAACTTGAACTGGGGGGGGAGGGCGTGTCGAGACTAACACAGTAGCTCTCATCTGCGGGTGCCCATGATAAACCAATGCCATGCAGACACATGCGGTTCGGGTGGTTGAAGCCAGTAATTAATGCAGGGGGAGATGGGGAGATGGAGAGATGTGGAATAACAGATTCAAGTATTCAAGACATATGTAACATTATGGAGACGCAATCGCGGGCCATGGGGAGGGACTATTGAAGTGTTTAACGATTAGGTTAGTATATTGATCTATATTGAAGGGTGCTGAGAAAATTAATAAGTTGGCTGGTAAAAAAAAGAAGCTTCACAGGGATCTTTTTCTTCCCTCTTCGGATCTCCAAGCCTTACAAGCCTCCCGATTTTCTCGTTTGAAATCCTGGATTACGACTGGTGCGGAACAGGGGAGAATCAAACCATGTAACCCGGTAAGATACAGATCTGACCTCGTATCTCATCAGTAATATGTAAAAAGCTACCTCCTACGGGAGGAAAAAAAAAAGTAGGCGTCACATATTCCCCGATCATGAATATGATGGATCTGATTTCCCGGAAAAGAAGCGGTCAACCGGCCGGCGGACTTTTTAGTATCGTATGCGGCTTGTAGGTTAGGTACAGATATGAAGTGGATTCGACTTCCAGTTAGGTAGTCGGACAATATGGGAACAAGAACTTCCCTTTTTTGCCAAGGAAGCGGAGTTGATCCTCGGGAGCTAAATCTGTTTGTCGTAGTACATAGTTATTGTAAAATTATGTTGCGCACCAACCCGAAGTGATGAGACGGGAAGCCGAAACAACGGTGGCTGGCCGTGAGCGTGCTTTATTGTAGATGGGATAGCTCCATTTTGTTTGATCAAAGTATCGTCCGTTTAGGGAAATTCATTGGAGAAGGTTGGCCTAACGTCGGCATGAGCCGTGGCTTCAAACGGATCCCATATCGAATCCCGTACAGAGAAGCTCTTACTGTAGATCTTCAGTTGGCGGCGATGTCATATTTGAAGGGGAGATACTCCATTTAAATAAAGAGGTATGTACGGATTAAAGCGCGGACTTTGCAACGCCTTCACGACGAAATCCAGATATAGAAAATAAAGTATATAGGTACCTAATATATTTTGAATAAGATTCTAGGTTAGGAAATATTGTACTTTGCATGCATAATGATTTTGTCATCAGCCTTTTTAACTTGCGCTAGAAAAGTCATGTAAATTCAAGATGTAGAAAACAAAGACTTATGCAGCTTCGGTTATTACATACTTCGAGGCGGGCGAACCGCTTACTATAATAAACTACGGTCCCACGTACCTATTTAAGGGTCTTGATAGCCAATTATAACTTGAGACGATCTCCACAATCTTGCTAATCTTGCTAATCTTGCTAATCTTGCTAATCTAGTCCCCAAAAGGGAGTGGCTTGGAAGCGTTTAGGAACACCTGGCTTTCCACTGTGAGTTGCCTATTAGGCCTGTTAGCGCAAGAAGAACGATTAGATTACGCCGCCACAGCCCTCCAACTTACGTGCGCATTCGCGTTAACAACGATAGTAAAACCTTCCACTTCATCCCATCTATCTACATTCATTCTTTACAATACTCTTACCGGTTGACGAGGCAAACAAGTCGGTAGTATTGTAATATTTACTTAGCAGACTCTCATCCGCGTCAATTGACGGGGAGGCTGCCTCTTCTTCATCCGATTAGTTAATTCCTTTACGGCTTATAAAGGGGTTTCGTGCATTGCCTTGAGCGAAGGTGTTTTTGTTTCGTCTGTTTCTTTCCCCCCCGGTCGTTTAGCAGTGACTACCTGCATTCGAAATATCTTGAAGACTACCTACCTAGCTACCTATTTATTCTCTAACTCGATATCGGATTACCTACCTTACTCGATCTCCTCGTGTCCGTCTCACCCGTTTTACCGCTCCTTAAAGTTCGCTATATCGATAACTACCGACTCGTTCTGAGCTCTGCGGGGTGCTTCGACCGACATCTACTCGATCCCACACTATGAAGCTCGCTCCTCTGGTTAGCTTGGTTGTCGGTGGCCTGGCTGGATTAGGCACCGCAGTCCTACAACCCCGAGATTTCGACTCCAACGACTACTACGTCCTCCACCTCGAACGCGATGCTCAGCCTAATCTAATCGCGTCCCGTCTAGGTCTTAAGCATGAGGGCTCGCTAGGCGAACTCCCAGGTCACCACATATTCTCTACCTCTAAAGCTAGCGAAGATATTGTGAGGCGCGCTGTGCAAGAGCGTCGGCGCAAACGGTCGCTAGGCAATGCGGACGTCCTAGACGGAGTAAAATCCTCTCACAAGCAGAAGCTACGGGCTCCTATGCAGAAACGAGTTATCCCACCCCCGCCAGCTGATCTATATCCTGGGAAACGAGAGGACAAACCAGATGCGAAAGCAGTGGAAAAGCAAAAATTCGTGATGGGGAAACTTGGGATTTCCGACCCGATATTCAACGAGCAATGGCATCTTTTCAACCCCGTTCAAGTTGGGCATGACGTGAATGTCACCGGTGTCTGGCTATCAGGCGTCACAGGCAAGAATGCAACTGTAGCTATTGTGGATGACGGGTTGGATATGTACAGCAATGATCTAAAGCCTAACTACTATGCTGCTGGTAGTTATGACTTCAACGACCAGAGACCAGAACCTCGACCAACTCTTTCCGACGATAGGCATGGTACCCGATGTGCCGGTGAGGTCAGTGCTGCAAAGAACGACGTCTGTGGCGTCGGTGTCGCATACGATTCCAAGATTGCCGGTATTCGCATTCTGAGTAAAATGATCACGGATGCGGACGAAGCTCTCGCAATGAACTATGATTTCCAACATAATGATATTTACTCTTGCTCCTGGGGCCCTCCAGATGATGGACAGTCGATGGATGCTCCCGGCATTCTTATCAAGAGGGCTATGTTGAACGGTGTGCAGAAAGGACGTGCTGAGAAGGGATCTATATATGTTTTCGCTAGCGGCAACGGTGCTCAGAGCGAGGATAACTGCAACTTTGACGGGTATACGAATAGCATTTACAGCATCACTGTTGGTGCCATCGACAGACAGGGATTGCATCCTTACTACTCGGAGAAATGCTCGGCTCAACTCGTTGTTACTTACAGTAGTGGCAGCGGTGATGCTATACATACGACCGACGTTGGAGAGAATCAATGCTATAACGGACATGGAGGTACCTCTGCTGCTGCGCCCCTGGCTGCCGGAATCTTTGCTTTGGCTTTGGAAGTACGACCCGACTTATCTTGGAGAGACATGCAATATATTGCAATGCAGAGTGCGGTGCCCGTAGACCTCGACACCGGAGATTGGCAACTCACCACTATCGGTAAGAATTTCAGTCATACCTTCGGTTACGGCAAGGTTGACAGCTACGCTCTCGTGGAGACGGCGAAGTCTTGGAAAAACGTAAAGCCCCAGGCCTGGTTTTACTCACCGTGGCTACATGTCAACAAGGATATCCCTCAGGGAGACAAGGGATTGTCAGTTATCTTCGAAGTCACAAAGGACATGCTTAAAGAAGCAAATCTAGAGCGTCTTGAGCATGTTACTGTGACGATGAATGTTGAGCACAGTCGCCGAGGTGACTTGAGTGTCGATCTCATCAGCCCAGACAACGTTGTCAGCCACATCTCTGCTACACGTAAGCATGACGTTAGCAAGGAAGGCTATGACGACTGGACTTTCATGAGCGTGGTTCACTGGTGAGCTTACCGAGTTCTAATCTGGTGTTTTCATAGTTAATAATATTTTAGGGGCGAATCTGGAATTGGGAAATGGACACTCATTATTCGCGATAGCGTTGTGAACGACGACTCGGGCAAATTTATCGACTGGCATCTTAAACTATGGGGTGAGAGTATCGACGCCTCTAAGGCTACGTTATTGCCCATGCCAAGCGAAGACGATGACGCAGACCACGATATAACAAGCACTGCTACCCCGCCCGCCGCCACAACCAGCCTCCCTCCAAACCCCGATGCGACCAACACAGCAGAATCGACTGCCGTTCCAACCGACCATCCTGAACGCCCTATCAAGCCTAGTAAGACCACGGGCGACAGTATTGCTACTGAGACAGGTACCGAGTCTGCAGCCGCAGAGACGACTACTGCTGAAAGTTCTTGGTTGCCCTCATTCCTTCCTACATTCGGCGTCTCCTCTAGCACTCAAGCTTGGATCTACGGCTCTATCGGTCTCATCGTGGCCTTCTGCTGCGGACTCGGCGCGTGGTTCTGGTTCATGCGCCGCAAGCAACGCCTCAACAACCCTCGCGACGACTACGAGTTCGAACCTCTCAATGCTGACGACGGTGGCGATAACCTAGGCGCAACCGGCGAGAAGGGCAACCAGAAGCGACGCGCTGGTGAGCTGTATGATGCTTTTGCGGGTGGCAGCGAGGACGAGGATGAGAACGAAATGGAGAGGAATCACTTCGACGTAACCAGTCGCGACGATGACGACAGCGACGATGAGGAAGAAGAGAGAGGACCCAGTAGGGAGAAGCAAAGCTCCAGACTATTAGGCGAGGGGAGGTAGAGGCTCAAGCGGAACAGAACTTATGTAAAAACCCGTCTTCTCAAAGCAAAGCAAGAGATGTCTCTTCGAAACTAGAATCGTCGTAGGTGGCATAGTGCTACTACTACCGCTGCTGTCCCTGTATATACATAGGTACCTACCAATATTGGCATACGGCATGGTTCGTCAGGCGTTTAGGGATTGCAAATTAAATATACATAACTATATAAATACCTACATACATACCTCCTTATCCAAATACTTTTTTACCACATACATCTAGGTAGGTAGGTAGGTAAGTAATCCAAGTGACTCCTCAACCTATAGCAACATTAGTATCCGCATCCACAGGTGGATCACGAAGAGACAGGTTTATAAGGCTATCCACTCGCTCGTCTAACCATCCAAGGCGTGGTGGCAGAGTGGTCTAATGCGCAAGACTAGAAATCTTGTTCCTTCGGGAGCGTCTGTTCAAATCAGGCCCACGTCGTAATAATTTGCTTTTTATTTTTATATTTTGTTTCTATATTTCATTTTTCGTACTTGAACACTTTTTAAATCTTCTTTTTTTCTTTATGCTTAGCTATAACTCCTAACCTAGGTAGGTAGATATCTATTCTAGAGATAGAATTCAATCAGCAGAATTTTTAATATGGAAACCTAAAGCTTATGTAGGTAGATAGGTATTTGCCTATTATTAGTACGAACACATGCGCCAATAGCCTATGTACCAACTTACTCGTTCCAACTAAAATCCACAACCAGGTACGCACCGTATGTAGTTGCTTTAAGATGTTAAAAATGACATAGCAAGCAAAAAAAACGAAAGGTATTACCGCAATTCGATTAGATTAGATCAATGGGTAGATACCTGGGTACCTAGATAAAATGCTTAGCAGCAGAAATAGAAGTAGAGGAAGCAAAAGAAAACCCCCCCCTTTGCTTCTCTTCCCATTTCTTTCTAAGTTAGAAGAAACGAATCTCGAATTCCCGGAAACGCCGTAACTTGCCCGACTGTCCGTCTGTCCCTGATATGAATGTTCCTCAACCACCTCCACCTCCACTTCCACTTCCACTTCAAAGTTACATGCGTACCTGGGTTAGGTTTAGGTACCTAACGTATGCCACACGCGCCGCCATTCAAAGGGGTAAGTAGATACCTAGGTTAAGGCCTATGGCGCATATCCGTCTTCCCGGCTTTTAACAACTGCCTCGTCTTGACCTGACCTGACCTAACCTTGAAGAAAGGCAAGTATGCATGCATATATGTAAAAACGCTGCTTTGGATTCAACCCAACGCCCATATCCCCCTCCCTTACACTATGCCTCTCTTCCTTAACTCTTTTATTACGCGCTTTCCCTCTCCCTTCCGTTTCCCTCATGCCGCCCGCCCGCTCTGACCCTGCCCTAAAATCACCCTGTATACGCCGACGAGCTTAATCCCTCCTTCTCCATGTCCCGCACATACTGCTCCCAGACGTCCGCCACGCTGCCATAAAACTCGACATGCGCATCCGCCAGGCCACCTAGCTGGCGCTTCAGCTCAACGCGCTTGATGCGCTCGAAATCGACTACCTCTTTTACAACTTCCTCGTCAAAAGCTTGGCTTGTCTTCTTCGCGCGCTCAGCTTCCGTCGTTAACTCGTCGATCCGCATCTCAAGCTTGCGCAAGCGTTCGCGCCGACTAGCCTCATGATCCACGCCCCGCACATCCTCGATCTTGGACCGGATGAAGCCCCCAGCGCCGCCTAGCGCTCCTGCGCTCCCGTACCCGTACCCCGAAGCCAGCGAGTCGCGGTCCGCTGTTGACTTGTTTAGGTACTCGGTAAGTTGCTCGTGGTCGAGTTGCTTCTGCTCACGCGCCTTGAGCAGGTTCTTCAGCGCGAGGCTGTACGCTTGCATATCTCGTAGGCTGCCTAGGTAGTCCTGGTCCGTGTGCTCGCGAAGCTTTTTCAGCCCTGTCGCTGTGTCTTCTACACTAGCCGCAAATCCGTGCACCGCGCTCTCGACGCCCGGTTCTAGGGTGATCAGTTTTTGGAATTGCTCGGTAAGGTCCCGCAGGTCCATCTCGAGGTCTACTTCCCGTCGGGCGACCCGCGCCACGACCTTTTCCACATGCCCTAAATCTTCGTCCAACTTATCGCTCTTCTCACGAACTTCAACAAATCGCTTGTCGTGCTTGTGGACCTTAGTAAAGGCGTTGATAAAGGTATCGGCAAAGTTGTCAAAGACGCCGCCGCTCCCCTGGTCGGAAGTCGTGCTAGTCCTAGAGGCACGGGACTTCATAGTCGCATTCCAGTCGGGGGACTCGAGAAAGGTGTGGAAGATAGGCGCTCGGCGGAGGATGGGGTGCAGGGTGATGCGCGCCAGGAAACGTTGCAGGGAGAAGCCTCGTCGGTTGGTGAAGTCTGAGCCGAAACGATCGCCTCGCACGTATTCCATGCGTTGCTTGTCCGGCAGCGGTGGTACCGCGCATGCTGGGTAGTCCTTAGACAGGGTCTTGTAGAGGAAGACGAAGTCGGTAAAGCGACGACGGGAAGTGAAGGTTGATTTTTGAAAGGAGGGGAATGTCGACTATGTCGGCGGTTTAGTATACAGACATCATACCACGGCATAGAAGCCCAAATGTAGCCTTACATGGGTAGTAATTAAATATGATACGAATGCATCTTTAGTACCGTCTTGCTCCTTGCGAGGCTCAGATACGATACATTCGAGAATGTCGCCGGACAGGCCGGGATCCAGGCGCTCTAGGTCAGCACCATGATGTTGGGCTTGGGCGCTGGGGGGTTCTGCTTCTATAGTAGGTGTGGATGAGCTGGAACCAACCATCCCGCTCTCATTGTTACTGCTGTTCCACGGGATGTTGGAGAATGTGTTTTCGTCGATAACCGCCATCGTCAGTGGGGTTTCAGTCCGGTCTTCACCACAGCCTGGCGCACAAATTGGATAGTAGAGATCCTATTGGTATAAAAGATGTGTTAATGGTTCCTAATTTCAAAATATTCTCGCAATGAGCTATAGTAAAATGCGCTATTACTCCGAGAGGGTCAACGCCGCTATCGTCGATTGTAGAGGTGCTGAAGTTAAGATGTGGGATTGGGATTGGTTTAGATGATTCAGGTGGGGAGCAAGTCGGAGAGCTGCCTACTGGGTACCTAGCCTAAGTACCTCGAGGGCTGACATGACTACGTCACACCATGCAATATTTCAAGTTAAGCTTTATGCAAATCACGAGTTATTAGCATAGAACAACCTAATTTAACCGGTACCTAGGTACTTTCCTATCGATCCTTTTTTATGGATAACCGTTACCTAACATCTACCTATAAGTTAATTCCTACATAGTTACATGTATCAATAACTCTCTAATGACACTATATTACGTCTATATATACCTACCTACGCAGTACTCATTGTAATGCCAAACATTCCTCCCCCAGCGCCGCCGTTGTTCTTACAATACAAAGCCCATGCTGTCCCTATCCTCATTAATAATTCGCCCCCATTCCAGTAACAGCCGGAACATATACACCTCCATATCCTCCCTCCTAATCACCTTATTAGTCCATTTACGCCCCTCCTCCGCGATCCAGCGCGCATCCTCTAGTCGCCCCTGGGTAAGCCGCGATTTCCCATTGATCGGTCCTCGATTCTTAAGGCCGATGAAATATGCTAGTGTGCTATGTAGACCGTGATAGCGTAGGTCGACCGGCACGAAGTGAACCCACGGCATCAGCCGCTCTGTATACCACTCACGAAAAATAGTTGACAGCACTGGCACGCTATTAGACCGAAGAATCGGGAGTAGATCGAGCGACGGTCCGTCTGCACTATCAAGCACCATGACATATCGGTTATCAAACGCCTTGGCTGGCTCTTTAAACCCGAATTCTGTTCGTAGTAGCTGGCAATGTTTTGCATCATCCGTACAGAACTCGTCGTCTGTAAAAGAGAATTGAAAAGGCAAAGGGCCATTTGCCTCTTCCAGTAACGTCTTTTCGTACTTAAATCTGTCCTTCCCATCAATTTTGTCGCCGAGAAGTACAGATATTGCATCATTGGCACTGGCGTTATTTGCAAGATGGACTAACCGGTGTCGGTGTCCGCCGAAAAGCGAAGAGGGCGTTATGACTCGCGAATCGCTGGCTTCCCCTTGCCAGAAGACAATATCCTTCTTCTTTTCAAACGTTACATCGTCCGGTCCCCGTAAGTCCGGGCTTATAAGCGGGAAGAGAATATCGTTGAAACTATCCGTCTTTGATCTGCTAAAGATTGGCAAAAGGTCTTGCTGCAAGTCGTAGAGATGGGGCGTTGTGTGGAAATCGTGGAGATTGAATATGTCCGGCTGATGACACGGGTCGAGAAACATCTCCCAATCTCCCAAGAATTGGCTTTGGGAGTGAGGCTTCACACACGAAGAACAGAAATCTCTCACGTCCCAGTGTACTCCCCCACGGGCAGCAGAACCAGGCGGGCAGGCCAAGGTTTCGAGTTGTCGAAACTTCGTTGGAGATACGTATGTTTGGGCATTTGACTCGAGAACAGCCTTAGCCGTATCGATAGGACCATTCCTTACCAAATTGGGCTCCTCTCCCTGACGTTTACGTGTACGATGAGGAAGAAGCTGGAACCGCCCCCTATTCCCCGCCATAGTTAATCTATGAACATCATCCCAAGGAACCAGGATCCTTGGCCGCTCATTTAAATTGATAGCAATAGACATAGGATGGAGGTGCTCAACGAATGTTGAAATCATCGCTACCGCATATTCTAATATTGGCCTGTGAGGCGACTGCATGGGCAGATTATGGGATACTTGGCCATTGGTGATTTTAATAATCGCAATATCCGGTAACCCGTACAACTTTTCTAAACCCTCCTGGATCTGTTGTGGCTTCATACCCCAAAAAGGTTGAACATCTTTCTCGATCTGATCAAATTTGTCGACGATAACCGATTTCCGTTTCTGTGCGTACTCGAACCACTTGTCGAAGTTTGGTGGCGGGTCGCGTCCCTGATGACGCTCTTTATATTCCGTGACGGCAAGCTTCAGTGTAGTACTAACGGTTGCATGCCGGAGCCAGCGATCTGCTTCTACTCTTCTCCTATAAACAAGCTCGTCAATAGGATGACGATCCAGTTGGCCATTTGTGAATATAGCATAAATCGTCGATGTAAATATAATACAAGCAAGCAGACACAGGAGGATTACTCGCTTGAAGACGACAATCCATCTCATGCTATTTGCGTATGTGAAGATAACGAAACCAAAGGAGATGATAGATAACGCTATTAGCGGTTGGCTCGCTGAAGTTTGCTGGTATGTCCCGATCAACGAGACGCTCTGAACGCTGGCTAATATACCGGAAGTGAAAGTCGCGACGGCCGTAGGCTCTAGCACAGTAGAATCACAAGCCCAAAGTGCCATTGATATGACGAATGTAGAGACAAGCAGTCCTGTGCTAAAAACATCGAAAAAATAGAGGGAGCCGATCCCCCTAAAGGGGTGGTGGTTAATGATCTCGCGATGCTGGGATATTCGCGTCTCTAAACATAGAAGCAAGACACCAGCGGATGCCATGAGCAGGATCCCGCCAAGCGTTCGGAGGCGACCCTTCGTGGTCCGCGCCCATGAAAGCACCCTCCATGACATGACTATAATGACTGCATCAGTGAGAAGGCCCACCCATTGCAAGAACGGGACAAGGGTGCCCCCCTTTCCATGGGTCGTGCAAAAGTACGTAGACCTTGAAGTAAAATCGCCCGTCATAAAAACCCCATAACTAAACACGACAGTACTGACGAGGACATTAATAGGAGAGCTTATGAGCCAGTTCTTAAAGTCATCTAACGGGTTGCCCCACATATCTTCAGGCTCGTCAGACACGGTCGTAGGCGCCCGGTATGAAAAGAACTCATAGACAGCTAGGAGTACAGGGAGAAAAGCCTAAGGCGTGTTAGACATACGTAGTACTTCAGTAGCTGTGAAGGGATGTGTTTTACCTCTACGCCTTCAGAAGCACATTGAAAGTAAGTGAGGACTTGATGTGCAATCTCCAATCGGAATACAATAAGAAGTATTATACAAGGAACATAAAAACGGCGAGGGCGGTGTGGTAGGGACGACTGCATCCCCTTCAGAACCGCCTCCGAATCTATAACGTAATGTCAGAAGCTGCTTTTTATAGAACGATAATGTGAACTTACCAAATCTCCCATCTGCGCCGGGAAGCCATTTTGAAAACAGGCTAGCTATGAAAGCTACCGTGCCTGAGATGAATAGGAGTAAAAATGAGGACAGTCGTGGTTGATCTATATGGTGTGAGTATTTGAGTCTAATAGTTGTGTAAGAGCGTATATATGTATGTATGAGCATACCTATTAATGAATGTCTCTGCAATGAACATGATAACCAGATATATGAAGCGAGAAAGCTACACGCCAAAGTTAACCACTATTCGTCCATAACGACCCAAGGTTCAAACGCTCATCACAACTTACCAGACGGACGTCAGCCTCGAACCCCCATCACGTGCCATCAGGACTGCATAAAAGCCAGTCGTAACAAAGCCATTCAATGGAGATACGGCGTATAATGTTCCCAGTAAGGAGTGAACTGACGAGTTCGATATGAATGGTAACTAACTATGTACAAACGGAGCCCTGCAAAAATCCACTGAAAAGGGAAATGGGAGATCCCTATTTTCCCCTAGCTGTGGCGCAGTTGGGATATGTGCGAAGAGCGTATTATGGACTGTGTCAGCTGGGCTAAATTGTGTGGGGCGTTACGGTGCGAACTTGGCGCATAGAACTGGTGTTCTCTTAAGTGCTTATGTTGAACACATAGTGATATTATGCAATGAACCAGTATTATATGTATAAGCATAAGAGGTTGTATAAGATGCGCGGAAGACATTATAGACGCCCATCTATGTAATTGTACGTTATTGATGTATTATTATATTGGGCACATTAGGTGTGTCAGTAAGAGTATTTCGAAAGAATTCATCGCAGGTCAAATATTAAATATCAACCCACCACGACTAACCGACTAAAAAGAAATATGTTGCAACATATTAACTAGGTAGGTACCTACCTACCTATTCAGCTCAACCATGTTTCAGGCAGTTAGTTGCAACTAAAAGGAAATTCAGCCTTACATCAGAGACATTCTTCTGCTTTTTTAATATAACTAATAATAAAGAGACGATTTTGCCTTCTCGCGTATCCTCGGTGCTCTCTAAGTTGCCCTCAACCAACGGCGTCTTCACGTTGTCTTCTCGTGATCAGGGGAGACACGATACTTTACTTTATACTGTCAAGTATACGTACTTAAGATCCCCCCGTATCATCGGGCTTTATATGTTTATTAGCATGACGACAAGAGTTGTATACTGGCATTGTGATATAACACGTACTATATTTACAGCGACAAGACGGGCTCTATGTCTCGAAATAGACCTAATGTTGGAATCCTATTTATACATGGGTATTCCGTCTTAAAATAGAGAAGGGAATGGTGAATATCCTTACTTGGAGGTTTTTATTAAGATAGAAAACATGGGCTAATATGTGTTATACGCCGATACGTAAGCCGGCGCAAGACGAGGTCAAGTCGATTCTCTTTCTTCTTCTTCTTCTTCTTCTTCTTCTTCTTCTTCTTCTTCTTCTTCTTCTTTAACTACACTGGCTCGTATTGCAGTCGATAAAACAGTTCAGAAGAAACAGGATTCATCGTGTTAGCCAATTTAGCCTCAAGAACCACCTTCCCCCAAATTTACATTTAGCAAGTTTTAATTCCCCATCTATTATAATTGCCGCGTATCGAAGTTAACCTGGTCATATATAGGCCATGTGTAAGTAAGTTATTGGCCGGAAAATCTCGGAATAGTCTCGAAATTCCCAGTATAGAATCACGCATGGTAATGGAAACTACCATACAATACAGCCCCCTATAACACAGCATTTTAAGAAATGTCCTCACATAGCAGATGAATACTACCTTAGGTATGTGTCTCTTCCATTGTTGTGACCTTGTTAGCCACATTGCAGGTGGCGAAATACTATGCTAAACTTGCTTCTGCATCTCCAATTACCTGAAGGGTTACCGCATTCTAATATCTACTTTGTGATAGTATGCATGTGTCGTAAGGGTAATATACATGCAGTATGTCGCGCTCTAGAACAATACCTACGCACTTCCTACATGCCTTGATCGTGGCCAAGCAACGTTACGATAGGTACACCTTATCTAGATGTGACTGCATTCCTCGCTGTATACGTACATACGTCATCGAAAACAGGTTTCGGCGTGAGCAGAGAGTTAATTTAGGCTCGTAAGTGTTGCAGTCAGCTAACTACCATACCGATATCCCCGCTACTTGCGGCTTCTAGGATGGCGCTTCATTGGACGACGACATCCGTGGCGACGGCTATTGGGTTTCGGGTCTTCAGCTAGGAGGACCCTGATAACGTCAATCACGGGTTGAGACGGCACTTGATTTGGTAAACCCTCACTGTCTGAATGAACCCCTTTGCATGTAGGCTGAAATCAGTAACGTTATGTGTTACAGATTATAGTGATGGGGTTTAGTCCAACATTGTTGGCGAATATGATGATGTTACTGATTTTCTCAAGTAATTCAGGGACTATCCCCGTTTATTTATCACTAAGCCACCTAAAGTTACCAACCAACCATATCTATATAATCTGATCTATTCATCCTGATATATAAGCGAGAAAATATTGCCTGCGTTCCGTTGTGTTTCCTCCTGCAATATGATGTCGAGGTGACGAGAGTCATAAATGGAGGCAGATACACGAAGGTTACACCCGAAACGATTCCAGAGAGGCAAGCAATTCGATTCGGTATCACCTTCGAAGACGGTTTCTGGCTAGCCCCTAATCAAAATGTTGCAGCAAATTGTTACTTCCAGAGGTTCGTCTTTAACATATCCGAGATAGGCTGATTTGGTGAGAGCGCTGACTACCTCTCAACTGTGGGATCAGATATATTGATTTCCTCATATTGGGCATCAACAAAATTAACCCTAAAATCGAGAACGTCAGGGGATGGAGAGGGCCGGACAATTTGATGAGAGTCTATCTTTGCGAGAGAGGTCCGAGACGGCAGTGGGTAGTGTTTGAATCGTCTCGATGTGCCTTCAACTCGGCAATTCGCTCATTGATAGTAATTCTTTCTCACAATTGCTTCTTTGCGGCCGCTTCCATACATCTGATAATAATGGGCTCTGGCCGGTTACTGCGCGGTTTGGGCACACAGGAGTATTGGTACTGTTTTTCGGCCGGGGAAAAAGAAGTGTCACCACCTAGCTATTTATAACTGACATCAATTATTCTCTCACCCGCATTAACCGCTGTTATTTATAAAAGGTTACCCTATAGGTAGGTATGTAGGGCTGAGGTTAGGCAAGCTAAGTAGAGACAAGACCCTTAAGGTTACTGTCACTAGATCGTCTATTTTGTCTGTCCTCGGTGGCAAGGTATCTATATCTAGAGGGGGGATGCGTGATTCAAAGCCTGCTACTATGAGCGGCTTCCCGATTGAAGGAATCCTGGATGGTTCATCAATACTATCCTGCAGTAGGGGTCTTTTCTGCCAGGCTGGACATGCACCGGAGCAAGGGGACTTCACCAGGAGGGGGAGATGATTGGTGAGCAAATCGACATGTTCCGATGACTACGCTAAATGCCAGATTCATCTATCACATTCCCTCGACGGCAGCGGGCCGGTAATCTTATCAAATTGATCCAGTTGACAAGTCAATAACGGGGAGCCGGGATTGTGCTATATAAGCCTTTAAGAAGACAGACCGGCCTTGTTAGACTCGGACTTATCCAATCGCGGAAGAGAAGAATAGCACAACAAAGACTAGAGGATATCTGCGTAATCCATGGGGATGTATACAGATCTTGCGAGACAAGACTTTGTCAACAATGCCGTCGACGGCCGTATAGTCTTAGAAGAACGCTAATGCTGCGGAACCTACGCCAGGACTAACCCCTAATAGCTGCAAATACTCCCTGTGAGTTACACCATTGGACGACGGCTGGAACCAACCGACCCCATGACGAACCCAGGAATCCTCCCATCTGCAGGGTTCGCGGGGAAAAAGCAATATTAAAAAACATGGAAATGCGGGGAGACTCACAGCTTGTATACCAATATACACATCACATATCTCACATAGGTAGTACATAAGTGCCTATGCATACACATATTCATAATGAGGCAGCGATGCATGGAAAGCGAGCCGAATACGTAGGCGAATATGTAGATGCGATCATGTGGCGTTTAGTTTATATCGACAAATGCTATACCCCTGACCATCTTGCTGATTCGACCAGTTGGCAGCAGAACGGAACGGGTTCCAAGCTAACTTTCCTACCTGCTAGTCCCCCTAGTCTCGAGCATGGTCATTAAGTTTTTGGCGAGGTACGGTTAACCTTGTGTGATAGATTATATTATGTAGAATACCTAGCTGGCGTTGCTAGCGGATCGTATTAAGCTCCACCTTACTGACCCGTTGGCTCCTAGTCGTAGGATTACCTATTCAGGTAATCCGAAGCATCTAAACTATAGCTTCCAGGAAGTCCATCCGGTGATTCATCAGCAAAGCTCTTTGTTCACCAGCGAGGTACGTAGAGTACGATGCCGAGTTCGCAAAGCCCCAGCGAAGCCAAAAATCCTATCATGTGCTTGCTAACCAGCCTTGCATTGTCACCGAGAACCCATATTCGTACGTAGTAAGATACCCATTAGTCTTTGGCCACATCGGATTTCCGAACCTTCACCGGTCCCCTTACCCCAGCCTACCTGGTTAAGGCCGATTCTACGATGGTACAATATGTTACTGCGTCTGTGGGGAAGACTATACTTAGCTTTACAACTGTCGAACCCTCGTCCAAGGTCCCAAGGTCCCAAGGCCCCAGGCTCTCGGCCCCTCTCTCTATCCCAGGGAGGAGCGGAGCCCCCTCATCACCTGTTATTCTCTAATTTGTTTCACCGTTAGTTCCAGGAGCTATACCTGCGGCTTTGTTCCTAGAAGCAAAGGGAGGGAGGGGCCTAGACTTGGGTATTGCGAACACCTTGGCGGAACTGGCACTCTTGGCTCACGATAGCTCCCGGGACAGGGGACTAAAGCTTCGCCTATGTATGACGTCCATTGCGAGCTTGCCTTCCGTCAATATGGAACCGACACATCGCTTATACTATACGATTGTGCTATCGTGGACCGGGCCCTCCTTATTCGTGCTCCCGAACACCCGTGTCATTGCCCACCCCACGCCTCCTAGCCCAACAGACGTTATCTTTCTCAAACAAGGCACACGTTGGCCCGCATAATTAGGACAGAGGCCCTAGTTGAACCGGGTCACTCAGAGCACATATATATACATAGGTGCCTCGGCCCTTCTATACCAAAAAACCCCCATAGACCAGACCAACTCACAATGTCGAACCTTGCACCGAGAATATCTCGAGCTGCCCCTTCAGTGGGAAGACTCGCCCGCGCCACGCCGCGTGTGGCACCACCATGCAGCATCACAGCTAGAGCAGCAGGAATAGCGGCCTGCAGGCTACCTGCTCGCCAGGAACCAGCACGGCGGTCTTTTCACAACACTACGGCCAGCAGTACCAAGGTCGACTTAACTCAGAGCGGCCCTCCGGGGATATTACCTGAGTTCAGCTTAAAAGACAAGGTCATCGTCGTCTCTGGCGGAGCACAAGGACTAGGCCTCGTACAGACAGAAGCTCTCCTAGAAGCAGGAGCCAAAGGTATGAGGAAGGAGACGATATCCACGAGTGATACATACAGACATACAATACTGACTATGATGGACAATAGTACACGTCTTCGACAGACAACCCCAACCCGGCGCTGGTTCGTCTTTTGAAAAAGTAGCACGCCGAGCCAAGAAGGAACTAGGCACCTCTCTAAGCTACCACCAAGTCGACGTCCTAGAAGCACCCGAAAAACTTCACAAGATCACCGAAGAGATCGTCGCGAAGGAGGGACACATCGACGGCCTAATCGCGGCTGCTGGCATCCAGCAGGAGACTCCGGCCTTGGATTATACTGCCGAGGACTCGAACCGCATGCTGGGAGTTAACGTCACAGGCGCACTCATGACAGCGCAGGCCGTGGCGAAACATATGTACCAGAACGACACACCCGGAAGCATTGTCCTGATCGCCAGCATGAGCGGCACTGTGGCGAACCGTGGCCTAATCTGCCCGTAAGCCCCGCACCCCTCTCTCTCTTCCCCTCCCCTCCCCAAGACACGTAGAAGTAGTCTCCAGCAAGCTAACCCGCCCCCCACCCCCAGCGTATACAACGCCTCGAAAGCCGCCGTGATCCAGCTAGGCCGCAACCTGGCGATGGAATGGGGCGTCAAGAACATCCGCGTGAACACCATCTCGCCGGGCTACATCGTGACGGAGATGGTGCAGAAGCTGTTCGAGAAGTTCCCCGAACGCGCCGTCGAGTGGCCCAAGCAGAACATGCTGAACAAGCTCAGCAAGCCCGAGGACTACCGCGGCGCGGCCGTCTTCCTGCTTAGCGATGCCAGCCGCTTTATGACCGGCGCGGATCTGCGTATTGATGGTGGTCATGCTGCTTGGTAGAGCGTGGGTATTGGAGGGGACGGGACGGGGGTAGAATGGTTGGTGCTGGGGTGTATACTGCGTCTATAGCTACCTAGGTTAGGTAGCTAGCTAGATTGACAAAATGGGATGGCTGTCTGCTAGGGACGATGATCCCTGTGCTGGAGGAGGAGCTTGATGATAACGACTTGGTATGGATGGTGTATTATCGAATGTAACCGGCGATGCGATAGACGGCGCTTTTTACATACCTCGAATGTATAGGTAATATACACCAAACAGCAACCCACCCGTGGAGCCCTATTCAGTAAATCTGCCATGTAACGAACCCAATCCATTTATTTTCCATAATTCCCTCCCTAGGTGTACTCCCCCTATTCCTAAGCCAACGGCAAAGTAACCCCCCTAGGCCCCAACCTCGCCACAACACCGCTCTTAAGCCGCAACCTCCTCTCAATATCAGCAGCCGGCGTCCCCCGCGCCTGCAGAGCCAGCGCTTGTTTCAAGGTCCCCACGTCCAAGAACTCCCTTCCCTGGCGACCATCCTCAAACTCGAGCGTCGCGCGCTCTTCGAGCCGCTGCCGTGCCTCCAGGGCGCTCAGCGTCGGGTTCTGCGCCGGCGAGGGGAATCTATGGCTCCGCGGGCCCTGGTCCGGGGCGCCGGGGTAGGGCGACGCTGTGGATGAGGTCGAGAGGGTTGGGTTGGGTGTTGCGACGCCCATCTGTTTTAGCCGCTGCGAGAAAGCTGCGTTTGTAAACGGGTTTGGGTCTGGGTCCATGCTGTCTGCTTTGATTGCTGAGTATCGGGGGCGGGAGGTTAGCTCGGCTAAGCGTGGTGCGAGGGAAGCATGCGCTAGGGTGTCCCGGTGTAAGTTAATGCTCACCGTCGTCTTTCGTATACGACGCTTGCGGCTCGGGGGTCCGTTGCGCTGCTGGCTGCCGGCGAGTATGTGGTGGAGGAGCGGCACTGCCGGGTGCCCTCGTGGGGAATTTGCGCGCCACCGATTGGGCGGGTTTGGATGCTTTTGCTCCCATTATAGTGATTGCATCCCCTACGTATGTATGTAGGTAGGTAGTTTTGCGCTTGGACGGGGACGGGGACGATACTGTGACACCTTTGAGGTTTTGGCAAAAATTCGGAATGACGTTGTGGTTGCGATTGCGATTGCGATTACTTTTATTGGTTACACAAGGAGGTACATAGGTACATGTAGCTTACGGGAGCTTGAGCCAACGATCGATGTACCTAGGTACATAGTACGATGTTGGTCTTGTTGGTCTCGTTGGACTTTGAACTCATTATAACATAATCTCTCCCTTACATATTATTTTTTTTAGGTCTTTGGAAACGCTGTGATATCATAATCTGTTTCTCATCCAGCGCCTCATCCTAATAAATTTACGATACCTCCCCTATGTGGACACTTGCAAAGTTGTTAGTTTCTCCAGGTGATTGTCTTTGTTCTAACCCATTCTTCCACCCCAGTCAAGGCGTTAAATCGCCCGTATCCGCTCTCCTTACTTCCTCCATGCGGCAATGCTGTCTCGTCATGAATGGTCATATTATTGATATGAACTGCCCCGGTCTCTATGCCTCGTGCAAACCGCAGGCCAACTTTTAGATTCTCCGTGAAGACGGCGGATGCGAGGCCATACTCAGTATCGTTGGCTATTTGCAGCGCCTCTTCTTCGGTCTCAACTTCAATAAGACTTACCGTTGGTCCAAATGATTCTTGCTTGTACAGGTCCATGTCAGGTGTCACTTGGCTGGCAACCATTGGTCTCAATCTCGTCTTTGAGCTCTCCGTGGCGTCCACATCTCCGTTGAGGAGAACGGCACCCTTACTAATCGCATCCTTTAAGAGATTCTTGTTCTTATCAACACCTCGAGCATTGATCAAGACCAAGGCGTCACTTTTCGATGGAAAGATGTTCTCTATGGTTGCGACCAGCTTCTCTTTGAATGCTTCGCTGATCTTTTTATGTACGATTATTCTCTCTGTACTCATACAGACTTGCCCGGAGAAGAAGAATGCGCCTAGGGTGCATTGCTCTGCAGCAATGTCTAAGTCGGCATCTTCCCACACGATAGCTGGTGCCTTGCCGCCAAGTTCTAGGACGAGAGGTTTTAGGTGCTGACCCGCAATCTTTGCGATGATCTTCCCCACCGCCGTGCTTCCGGTGAAGTTGATCTTTTTGACATGTGGGTTTGCGATCAGAGACTCCGTAACGGATGGTGCGTGGGCCGGATCGGTTACTATGTAGTTCACTACTCCTTTAGGTAGACCGGCCTCGTTGAGAATAGATAGGATAGCGTGATGAGTACGTGGCGCCAATTCGGATCCCTTGAAAACAACTGTACAACCAGCCGCAATCGGGAAGAGCACCGAGCGGGTACCCAAGATATACGGCGCGTTCCTTTGCAGTGGTGAGCTTAGGTTCTGCTAGTTGACTGAGGGGAGGGTATTTACCAAGGCGCCATTGCTAACACAACACCGTACGGTTCCTTCACGACCAGAGCCGTGATACCCGGCACACATGGGGGGATGGTGCCTTCTACAGCAGCCACCCGTCCCGCTACATCCTTGAACATATCAATGGTGAGGTTGATATTGAAGTCGGCCCAGCTGCGTGCTGCTCCAACTTCGTCGATCATATACGTGGCCAGTTCCTCCGTCCTACTGCTCATGATCTCAGCCGCTCTGAGGAAAATATCTCGGCGATCGGCTACGGGCGTATCCCTCCATTGCTGACCAGCAGCTGTGGCGGCCTCGACAGCTGTGAGAGCTTCTGCCTCTGTTGCTATACCACATTTATGCAAGACCTTGCCGGTGCCAGGTGATGTCACGGCGAAGGTATTCTCAGAGAGGCGTTCCTCGCCATCAATCACGAACGGTACCGTGTACGTTGACATATTTGCGGAGACTTGGTCCATATTCAACTGGAGATGTAGATGGCGTTGAGCCGGTTTATTAACTCTGAATCACCAGCAATGCCCTTTCGGTTATACTGTGACGCTAGTGATGAGATAAGTGGCTCTGGCACATCGAATATGAGATTACTCGAAACCGGGCAGACCTGTGGAGCACAAGATAGCTGAGACGTTTTGTACGTAACGGTAGTGCATCATCTCCGAGAGTCTACACTCCTGAGGATCGGTCTTAATATACGAAACTCACTTCTAATACCGAAATTCATGCCCCTCATTTCCCCTACACCCTAGTAATACTTGGCTACCTGATACTTGGATTCGCTTCCAGTTGACCCCACCTCGGTTGCATATATCGTTCCTAGTGTAAGTCTTTCGTAATTCATTACACTAAGTTAGTATCTTCAGCCGGGAGATGGTGATAGGTGGCATACACCTTTTCGGTACCTAGCTAGATCGGGAGTATTCTGGACTTTCTATAGAGCACCAATCTTAATCCGTAGCTTACGCACCTAGGTTATACATACACTATTTAACGAAGTCCGTAGCCTTGGACTAATAAATCTATGGCATTTCTAAAGCTTACGCAACTACAATAGAAGCCGGCTTCCATTGCCGTCGTAGTTGGAAGCCCGTTGAATTGGGATAATAGTGCAAGCCAGATCTTTGTGCTTTCATTAGTTGTGTTCTGTTGCTATTGAGCTTGAGACATCTCTTAACAACTTCCACGTCATTGGCGAAACAACGTTTTGTGAAACTATAACAATAACACCGATTAGTTAAGCCATTCCTGGTACTTATATAATAAGATTTTGATGATGCGCGTCTTATTCAAGTGCTTTGGTCCTATTATGTGGTCAGTTTCATTGACAAGACTTGCTATACAATCGTCATTTACAAACGCAATAAGATATAATATTGATTAACTAGCACCGAGATAGTCAATGTATATGTATTTATTAATAGGTATGATTCAGCTCATAGCGTAGGTCTTATTCAAGAGTGCCTCTTACTTAATTTCATTTCACTCAGCTGGCGACTTGATGTATTTAAAGTTATATTAAAACAGCCATTTAGGGTAGATAGGTCTCTCCAATCATGATACAAAGCGATTAATGCTATAGTAACTCAAATATATACCTGTTAAAATTCCTGTTGAGCAATACCGAATAGAGACATACGCAACTAGTTAACATTCCTTGGTAGCATCGAAAAGTACTAGTTTCTAATCTTTCCAATGTATAGGGGTATCGTCTATGTGAAGCCATGCCTTATGCTTCACTGACAAATTAGACTGTCACAACTCTGCCTGTTCCTCTTAATCGAATATGGCAACCGAGAACCGCCTCGCGCCTAATGTTATGACCCGACCCCTCGAATACGCCACGAACGCCAATCTATAACAAACTGTACTGTCAGGTATCTCTGTGAAACACCGCTCCGGACCAGCGTCGAAACCCTGGCTGATTGGCACCGGTGCATTAAAGCTGACTCCTTATCTCGCCGCCCTCGACGGACCGCATGATGATTGGACGAATAGGTCTCCAGCCCTATATCGCCGGAGCACCGTAGATGTCTCTCCGATCGAATATCGACCGGCTCTTCGCCTGGCTTGCAAACTCCTCTACTTCCATCTTGACGATGTGCTCCCCGGGGACGACGACGAGGCCTAGGTACCGCGACGTCATATCCAACGCTACTTTATCCGCGCCGGATGCGGAGCTCGCGGCTTTGGCTTCGGCTAGTTTTTGCTGCGACGGCTCGCGGTATTCGTAGGTAAGCGATAGGACTATGTTGCTATGCTGGAGGGATGTGTGTCTTAGCATGGCACCTATATGGTTGAGGCGTCATTCATGCATAGGAAGGTGACGAACCGTGTCTGTGCACTTGAAGTTCCCTATGAAGATGCGCCCGTCTGTGGTGTAGATGCGCAAGTTCTTATTGAGTAGCGACTTGAGGAATGTTTCGGCTTCTGCCGGTTCAATATCGTTTTCCATGCTCTTACAATAAATATAGAGAACAGGTAGCCCTGATATATCTTACGGTGGTATTAGACTAGGTTAATGTCTTCAATTGTGTTCAAGGGAAGAGCTGCGAAGAAGCTACCTAGGTACATATGTACGAAGAGGGGCAGAATGTATAGGGCTTATCGATAGAGAGCTGCACCTTTGACCCTTGCAACTCGCAGCTGTCACCACTTTAAACATGACAGGGATCCCCTGTAAGTTGAGCTCCAGACGCGATTACATATTGTCGCGGTGCGGCGTCGAGTCATCGTCATCATCGTTTCTATCTTCAAATGACAATTTCAGGAAACAACAATCTCTTTTATCTTGTCCATTTGAACCCCATCTACACCGCTTAGATGGATACTGGTAACCATGCAATCTCAATTCCATTATATATGAAGGCTTCACTTCAATTCTACAGCATCAAATAAATTACCTTCACTGATCGTGCGAGTCCCACGCCGACATGGGTGTGAACGGGCTCTGGACTGTGGTGCAGCCGTGTGCCCGCCCAACGAATCTCGCCACCCTAAATCGTAAACGTCTCGCTGTCGATGCATCCATCTGGATATATCAGTTTCTCAAAGCCGTTCGCGATAAAGAAGGAAACGCTCTGCGCAACTCACACGTTGTCGGCTTCTTCCGCCGCATATGCAAACTACTATGGTTCGGCATTCAACCCGTCTTCGTGTTTGATGGTGGTGCCCCGGCCCTAAAACGCCAAACTATCACAAACCGAAAACGGAGACGGGAAGGTCGAAGAGAAGATGCGGTCCGTACGGCTGGTAAGCTGTTGGCCGTGCAGATGCACCGGATAGCAGAGGAAGAGGGTGAGAAGCGCCGGAGGAGAGTAGAGCGTGAAGCAGAGGGAAGACCAGAAGTAGACGAACCTGTTGAAGAGCTTCCCGATGTAGATCAGCTGGTTTACGTAGATGAGCTAGGAATGAGCCAATCCGAACGGCAGAAGAGTAGGAAATTCTACAAGCAAGATGCCTATCACTTACCGGACTTGGATAGAGGTATCGAGGGTATGGGTCGACCGGAAGATCCTCGCATTATGAGCATAGAGGAATTGGAGGAGTATGCAAGGCAATTCAACAGTGGCGAAGATATCAACGTCTACGACTTCAGCAAAATCGACTTCGAGGGCGAGTTCTTCAAGAGTCTACCGCCCGTCGATAGATATAATATCCTTAACGCAGCGAGAATACGAAGTCGATTGAGAATGGGTTTAAGCAAAGAGCAATTGGATGGCATGTTCCCTGACAGAATGGCATTTTCCCGGTTTCAGATCGAGAGGGTACGGGAGAGAAATCATTTAACGCAAAGACTCATGCAGGAAGCCGGAATGACCGGAACTGATCTTACTCTAGCAAAAAATGCGCGTATAGCAGGCGAGAAAGACCGCGAATATATCCTGGTAAAGAATGAAGGGGCCGAGGGTGGATGGGCCCTTGGTGTTGTTAGCAAGGAGAAAGATCGTGGGGAGGTACACAAACCTATTGATGTTGATGCCCTAGATTTCCAGTACCAGGCTAAGGAAGATGATGACGATTGGGAGGATGACGATGATTTCGAAGATGTACCTATCGAAGGTATAAATCGTTTACCAAGAGTGGACCCCGAAGTAAGGGCTGCTTATGATGCCGAGGTGCGAAGACGACAAATATATGAAACTAGGCTACAGAATGGTCAGGGAGATACCCCTGCTGATGGCGAAGATGAGTCCTTATTTGTTGGAGGGGACGCTGGGGATAGCGTTAATGATCTCTTTGAGCTTCGAGATGGGGAGGATATCCTTATTAACGATGAGGAAGAGGACCTTAGCCGAGCTATCGCCTTGTCTTTAAAGAACCAGCATAGAGCAACCTCACCGGGAGAGGGGGGAGAAGAGGATGGAGAATTCGAGGATGGAGAATTCGAGGATGTTCCTGCTCCCGAGTGGACACAAAAAGCCACCGAAGGACCAAAGCCGATCGCCTCTACAAGCGGGAATATGATCGCGCACATTGTGAACAACAGAGCTAACGCGGCAATAACTAAGCCCACGCCGATATGTCGAGATGGCAACGAGAGTAGTGACAGTGAAGTCGATCTACGAGCTGCTCTATCCAAAAGGAAAAAGAAAGCACCAGTCTTTAAACCCCAACCCGCACCAGCGGTTCGAAATGTAAAGAATCCATTTGATGGGCCTTTGCCGTTCGAAAAACTGGACTGGAAATCTAGTATTTTTGCAAATAAAGAGAAGGCACCTACAAAAGTAGTTGAGAAGGAGGCTAGAGAAGAACTAGCGTCTGATGAGTTCGCAGGTGGCTTCATACGAGACGACGGCGATGATGCTGGTGCTGGTGTTGATGACAAGGTACAAGAAAGTGAAGCAGCGCGTCCTCTACCGCCATGGATGATGCAAGATGAATCAGACATCCGCGAATCTCTAAAGGCACGACGAGCCATTGAGCATGAAATTAACGAGCAGGATCGAGAGGCTGCACTCGAAGAAGAAAGACGGTGGCGTAAGGATGCAATTATTGAGATCGAGTCATCAGATGACGAAAGTGATATTCAAATCATTGAGGCACCCCCGTTGCCGCGTCAGAAGAACCCTGCACATGTGGAAGAGGATCGACTATCTCCTGCTACTTTAACAAGAGTTAATCCCCCAGTTCCCGATGAGGAAGACCAGATTGAGGGCACGCGCCGCGCAGACGACGCACAAGAGCAAGCTGCTTCCCGAGCCGCGGCAATTGATGATACGGTACCTAGTCCTAAATTAGCCTCCAAATCAGCTTCACCGGAATTGGATTTTGAAGAAATTGAGATTTTACAGCCCCCAGAAGAACCCATCAGCAATCCTGTCGCTCCTAAATCAGTATCCCTCGAGCCTACTTTTGAGGACGTTGATGTGCCTGCGCCGGAAGCTTTTGAGTCGCCTGATAGATCAGGGCTTGTAACTGAGGCCACTAACGACGAGATTTTTGGCGATGCCGAGTTTGACGACAATGAATTTAGCGATCCCGAAGAGGAAGAGTTGCTTGCCCAAATGGCCGAAGAAGCCGAAGAGCACGCACGCTTTGCTAGTCAGCTGAATCACAAATCCGAGAAAGAGAACCAAGAAGCTTATGAACGAGAGCTCAAGGCGCTACGAACACAGCAGAAGAAGGATCGAAGAGATGCGGATGAAGTTACTCAGATCATGGTAACCGAATGTCAAGCTTTGTTGCGATTTTTTGGTATTCCTTACATCACCGCGCCAATGGAAGCAGAAGCTCAATGCGCCGAGCTGGTTAAACTCGGTCTGGTCGATGGTATAGTGACGGACGATTCGGATACCTTTTTATTTGGCGGTACACGAGTGTATAAAAACATGTTCAACAGCAACAAATTCGTCGAATGTTACCTCGGTTCTGATCTTGAAAAGGAACTATCACTTTCTCGCGACCAACTAATCTCCTTGGCCCAGCTGCTTGGCTCCGATTACACGGAGGGTCTCCCAGGAGTCGGTCCCGTAACTGCCGTCGAGATTCTTTCCGAGTTTCCTGGTAGAGACGGGCTCACGAAGTTTCGAGAGTGGTGGCAGGACGTCCAGATTAACAACCGACCAAAGGAAGCAGACCAGGGATCAACCTTCCGAAGGAAATTCCGCAAATCCCAGGCTACGAAGCTGTTCCTACCCCCCGGCTTCCCCAATATGGCCGTCTATGATGCTTATCTACACCCAGAGGTCGACAGCACCCCAGATCAGTTCCAATGGGGCGTACCCGACGTCGCAGGCCTGCGACAATTCCTAATGAGCACAATCGGATGGAGTGAGGAACGAACAGACGAAGTCCTTGTCCCGGTGATTAGGGACATGAACCGTCGGGAGGCCGAAGGTACACAGAGTAACATCACGAGGTACTTCGAGGGCACCGTTGGTGTCGGGGCGAAGGAAGCATTTGCTCCGAGGCAGAGGGTCCAGGGGAGCAAGCGCATGGCCGAGGCGGTTAATAAGCTGCGCGCAAATGCCGTGGTCGGGGGTGCTTCTACCTCTACCTCTGCCGCAGCAGAAGCGGAAGTAGAAGACGAAAGTCGTGCGCCGGCTCCACAACAGTCTGGACGGAGGAAGAGGAAGGCCGGGAATGTGATTACGATTGATGATGATGACGATAATGATGAATACGCCGCTGGTGGTGAGGGGAATGGGAATAAGGACAATGGCGCCAAGAAAACTGCTGGTAGGCAAAAGGGTAGAAACGCGAAAAGGGGGAAGAGGGCTAAGGCGTCTACGTAGACTATATTATTCCTTTCCCTGGCAAGGCCGTGCTGCTGTGTAGAATTAATCTTGGGGGGCTCAGACCTTGTATGCTATATACTACTATCTTGCGAGAAGAGAAGTTTAGGTGTTTAAATATTAAGTCTCGAAATATTATGCTGCATCATAAAAGCCGATATGAATAGTCAAATATATCGTTTCCTTACGGTTGTATATAATGGCTTCATTATTTTCTTAGTTACAGTCCTAGTAGGAACTAGTGGATAGGACAAATGAAGGCCTTAGAAAATGCTAGGTTAGGTTAGTAGGTTGTGGATGGAAAATGAAAAGATCGCATTTGGTAGTTATATAATATAAAATGGAAAATATGCAAAAAGTTGATCAACGCAGGGATCGAACCTGCGACCTTCTGTGTCCTCACAATACACTATACAGTGAAATTGTAAGACAGACGTGATGACCACTACACCAGTTGACCTTGAGATGTGATTTGTGAGAACCACATCCTCGGATGAAATTTCGGTGCCTTAGAATACATTATATTGGCTAAGTTGCTAGCGGGGGATCTAACTATGTGAACTTAGTGCGCTAAGACCAAGAGTCCCCACCGAAATACGGTGTAACATGGCTACCTACCTTTACCTGATTACACAAAGATGAGATATGCTTAACTATAATTATATATGATCAAGTATTTTAGAATATATTATTAGAATGGACAAAAAGTAAGGAGATCATCAAATATCAAATCGAAACCGTCCAAGGCAGCATGTCACGAAGAGTCGTAAGAGTGCGGGCAATTCTTATCGATAACTGCGGTTAGAATGATATACAAACGCAAGCTCAACTCCAACTTTCACCCTACCTTTGAATCCAACCTTAAAATTTAGCTCACGGATGGAACTATTCCACTTTCTACCGTTAACATAAAAAAGCCAAAGGTCAACAGAAAAAAAGAAAAGGAAAAGGAAAAAGAAAAAGAAAAACACAATGCGAGCCACAGCTGCCAGAGCACTGCTACGACAAAGCCGAGCTCGTCCTGAGTTTGGCAGAGTGTCAGTCTTCCCAATTAACCCAATTCGAAATAACCACATATATTAGTGCATTATACATCAGGTACTGACACTCTCCAAACCAGCCACGATGTAATCACTACCACCATCACTACCACCACCATCACCTCACCATACCTTCGCCCATGCATCCTCCTCCTACCCCCACACCCCGCGGGTAGCAGCAACCTTCGCGCCCTGCACACGACCTCGCCCGCGTGGAAGAGCAAAGCGCCCAAGGAGAAGGCGCGGGACGACCACAAGAAGCAAGCACCCGCGGCCCGCGGCAGCAGCAGCAGCAGCGGGGACGCCGATGGCGACGACCCCAACGGGCCCAAGCACCCGACCCCCAACCCGGAAGAGCCGCTCAACTTCGCCGACGTCGAGTCCCGGATGCGGCGGCACGACGAGCACCACCGGGAGCTGCTCAAGAAGCTGCGGGCGGGGGGCCGGTTCAACCCGGACGTGGTGGGGGCGCTGCGGGTGCAGCCGGACCGCAAGGACGCCGGGGTGACGTACCCGCTGCGGGAGGTGGCGCAGGTGATATCGCGCGGGGGGCGGACGATCAGCCTGATCGCGCACGAGGCGGCGTACGTCAAGCCCATCATGAGCGCGGTGCAGAGCAGCGCGGACTTCAACCAGCAGCCCCAGCGCGACCCGGACAACGAGCTCGAGCTGATCCTCAAGATCGAGCCCGAGACGCGGGACGACCTGCTCAAGCGCGCCAAGGCCGTGTGCAATGACTGGAGGGACAGGGTCAGGAGCGTGCGCCAGAAACGCGATAAGCTGCATGTTACGTGGCGCAAGGCCAATGAGATCGGGCCTGATCTCAAGAGGACGGCGGATAAGGAGCTGGATAAGATTGTCAAGGCTAAGATGGTGGAGATTGATGACTTGGAGAAGGAGGCGCTTAAGAGTTTGCCTGTTTAAGGGGGGGGGCTAGTGTATTACTTGATACCTAGGTAGGTACCTAGGTAGGTAAGGTGGTCATTGTTGACATGAAGTAAATAGGGGGGGATTATGGCCTAGCTTGATCAGCAGAGGTATGTTGTGAATAGCCGTATAGCACAGATGTATGATAAACTATCTGTTATTGTTACATGCGTCGTGTGGTAGCGGTACATTTTATGTTCAAAGCTCGAATCTAAAGGCCTTGAATTATACATCCATCCTAATCCTAATCCTAATCCTAATTCCCACCGGAACAGCGTAGGTAGAGGGAAGAAGGAAGGAAGGAAGGGTGCCAGATAAATCAAGCCTTAGCCTCTGGATTCGCAGCACCACCACTACTACTAGCCCCAGCAGCAGGCGGAACAGACTGGCCCAGCAGACCCCGAACCTTGTCCTCGATCCTCCTCTCCGCATGCACATTCCACGTGCCATCCCTCCGGACATAGCTGCGCAGCGTACCAATCGTATCCTCGGGATCCGCGTACTTAGGCCCCTCGCCATACTTGCCCATCAGCGCGTCCTCCAGCACCGCAGTCTTGACCTCGGCCGGAGCCTCGAACGGCCTGTCCTTAAGGACCTGCTTCTTCCACAGGCGCGCCTCGTCCGACGGCGGCACGAACGCGCCGTTGCCCTCCCGCCACGCTATATGCAGCGACAGCGGCTTCTCGAGGTACTGCGGGTGGAACGCCTGGCCGCCTCCGAGGATGCGCGCTTGGCGCAGGACCGTCTCGCCCTGGCCGAAGGGCGTGGACGACGTGGCCACCGCCGGGCCCCAGCCTGCGAGCGAGGCTAGAGAGAGGCTGGGGTTGAAGGCCATGGTCTGGCCGGTTTCTTTGCCCTCGAGGTATGCTTTGATGCTCGGGGTGGTTATCTGCCTGCTTTCGTCCGCCTGTTGCTCTGCGTCGCGTCGCTTGACGCCTCTCTCGTCGTCGTCGCCTCGTCGACGGGATCCTCGTCCTCGGCGTGGTCGGTCGTCTGGACGTCGATTTCCACCACCACCGCCCCCACCGCCGCCGCGCGGCCCTCCCTGCCGTAGAGGGCCAAATCGTGGATCCCCGCCACGGGACGGGAGGCTACCTCCTCCTCCGCGACCGCGGAAACCGCCTCGTATGATAGTCGGACCATTACTTGCACCTAATCGAGGCGGCATGCCGGAAGGTGCGCCAGCCCCTCTGATGTTGTTAAAGCCGCCGCGAGGTTGGAAGTTGTCGCTTCTTATAATATTCGGACCATTGGATATGGGAACCCTCGTTATGCCGGTAAAGCCACCGCGGGGTAGGTTCTTCGAGGTGATGATGTTAGGGCCCTGACTTCGGTCAGGAGATGGAGATGGAGTCTTCGCTGTTGCATTATAGACTGGCCTCGATGAGCCAATCACACCGTCCACCGTCGCAATCAGTTCGTTTACGGCAGCTACGGAACGCTCACGACCAGAAGGTCTCTGTGAACGATCGTCATCGTTATTGTTGCTGTTGTCGTCTTCGGCGCTCCGACGCGCGGAGACGGAGAATTGCCGCAGGGAGGCGGCGATGCCGTCGGTGACTCGTTTCAGGTCTGGCCTGGTGCGGCCGACTGTCGAGTTTAGCGGATGCCGGATCATGGCGGGCCCAATTGCGGTGTGATGTTGAAGGCCAGTTTGATTTCGAGGTTATCTTGAAATTTTCGAGATTTAGATTCTCCGAAGCTTTGGCGGTGCTACGTTATTGATTTTAATGCGTTTAAGCGAGGGCAGAAGTGGGATAGATATGACTATATGCAGTATCCACTTTCAGCTTTCTCCTTTTCCAGTGCTGATAGCTAGAGCAGCTTTGTATTAGCTTTGTATTAGCTTTGTATTAGCTTCATATTACATATTATCGACAGAAACTGCCTTTAATTAATTATATGACTCCATCTAATTATGTTGTATTCGAGTTCATGTAACAAAGATTTTTTGATTTCCTTTTTCTAACCGTCATCGCTAGTATTACAGATTAGCTAGTTACACCGTAACAGACATTCAACTTTGCAGCGGCTTATTCATGCCTCCCCACGTTATCGTCTTGATGTTCAAGTACTCGTCAATACCATACTTAGATCCTTCCCTGCCGAATCCGGATTGTTTCACGCCTCCAAACGGTGAAGCAGTATCTGAAATCAGACCCGTGTTGACGCCCACCATTCCTACTTCTAGCGCTTCAGCCACCCTAGTGATCCGCTCCAGGTCCCGCGAGAAGAAATAGCCTGCTAGACCAACCTCGGCGGAGTTTGCTAAATCTACTACTTCTTGCTCCGTGGCGAATGGGAATAGTCCGGCCACCGGTCCAAAGGTCTCCTCACCCGCGATAGCCATGTCCTTGGTCATGCCCGTGATGACGGTAGGTTGGTAGAAATTAGCTCCCAGGTCTGGTAGTTTCTGCCCCCCAATAACTATCTTACCTCCCTTCTTCTCAGCATCTTTAATGTGAGCCTCTACTTTCGAGATAGCCCGGTCGTGGATTAGAGGTCCGTGAGTGACGCCCTCGTCAAACCCGTTGCCAACCTTGAATTCCTTAACCTTCTCCGCAAACTTCTTCACAAACTCATCGTAAATACCCCTTTGGACGTATATCCTATTGGCGCACACGCAAGTTTGGCCGGACGAGCGGAATTTAGAGGCGATAGCACCTGTGACAGCCGCATCGACGTCGGCATCGTCAAACACGATAAATGGTGCGTTACCTCCCAGTTCCATAGACAGGATCTTCAAGGTTGGAGAAGCCTGCTTCATGAGGAGCCTTCCTACGGCCGTCGATCCTGTAAAAGACACCTTCCGTACGGTAGGATGAGTCGCCAGTGTCTCTCCGACCTCAGGTGTGTTCTTTAAGGTTGTCACAAAGTTAACGACGCCTTTCGGAATTCCGGCTCTGTGTGCTAACTCGGCCAAGGCGAGGGCGGTAAATGGGGTTTCTCCAGGCGCCTTAACAACGACGGTGCAGCCAGCCGCTAGAGCAGGCCCGAGTTTGCGAGTGACCATAGCAGCAGGGAAGTTCCATGGCGTAATTAAACCGCAAACACCAACGGGCTGCTTGATAGTCACAACTCTGTTTCCTGGCGCGGTAGCCGGTATCGAGTCGCCGTATATTCTGGGCGCCTCCTCACTAAACCACTCAAAAAAACTAGCAGCGTAAGTCACCTCGCCCTTCGCATCCGCGAACGGCTTTCCGTTCTCCCACGTGATAAGCTTTGCAAGATCGTCAGAGTTCTCGATTACCAGGTCGTACCACTTGCGTAATAATCTAGCCTTCTCACGGCCAGTCTTTGTCCGGAAAGTAGAGAATGCCGCAGCTGCAGCAGCGATGGCATTCTCAGTGTCCTTACCAGTAAACTCAGGAGATGTGCCAATGAGGTCTCCCGTGGCTGGATCGTAGACTTCAAAAGTCTTACCCGATGCCGCCTTGATCCATTCTCCGTTTACATAACAAACATCAGTCTTAAAGAGTGAGGGATCGTTGAGCTATAACATAGGTAATCAGTACAGATATTCATAAATAGGTACCCAGCCAATCGTTAGTTACCCAGGCTTACCTTTGGCGCTCTACTGGAAGCTAACCGCGTCATTATGAGTGGAAGATTTGTTCTTTGAAAGCTCGATCTCACAGCAAGTCGCGACTGGGATGTTACGCTCCTCTGTAAACCCCTTAGGAAACTCATCATGAGAGGAGGTATGCGAATTGCTTCGAGAACGAGCGGTATTAGTTGATTAAATCCTAAGCTAAAACAAAGAGATTAGGTTAGGTTAGATAATCCTCAGGGGAAGTCAATCGATTTGTAAGTCCATCAGGGTATCATAATCTGCCTAACCTAGGTAGTTATCCCGATGTTTACGCTTATTCACCGAAAGAATTATAAATTCGATAGGTAGATTTAAGACGCTCAAGGTGACGTCGGCTTGATAACACTGACGACATCGGCGTTTTAGAGGGGCACTAATCCTTAGGCGGTACCCAAGTAAGCCTGGGGGGAGCTCATTGTGGGGTATTATTGCTGTACTAAAGACGATACCAACTGCTGAAAATAGCTACTGGTCCTATTTAAGAAGGTCCATCCGAGGTTATAGAAATCATATCGGCTTTTTAACTTACACAATAACTTACCTATATAATTGATAATTATCTCAATGCTCCTAACCTAGTCTCATATAAATAGATACTTACCATTGCTTCTTACAAGACGAGAGAAAAGCTGGACCAGCAAGCTTTTGGGTATCCCTCGGCATGCAACCCATGTATGCATCCCCCGCATCTCTTACATGATGCACCCCAAATAGAGATCATCTCCAAGTCGAGGTTTTCACCTCCAAATAAGGTAACTGTTGAGAGACCCAGTACACCTTCATGGGTGGTACTGGTAGAGATATTCAACCAGTATGCCGGCAGCTTGGAGAGCTGCCATTAGCCCGATCGTAACTCGTTCGTATATTCTACCGATGATACAATTTCGTCGTATAAGTGAGGAGGGTAAGTGCTTTCTTACTTAATAGAAAGTTCGGTCCTCGTGGCCAGCCTTTAGAGAACTACTAGCTTAGAAGCTATAGAAATGTTTTCTATAGTTAATTATATTTTATAGTTAACCATGCTACATGGTTTATATTTATGTTAGGCGTGGAAAAATATCTGTAGATTTTATCTATTTAAATATTACGAAAGACCCATGAAGGCCAGTAACAGTTATGTGCTATTAGCACAAACCAGCCTAACCATGGCGGAACCCGCGATATATACCATCGGGAATATAGCGAGCTCAGTAAATGCCATTCAGCCCCTAGATGGCTTTATAAGCTATTCGATCGAGTTCTCGTCATTTCCTGATTTTGCAGGTAAGAACTTCTACTCATACAGTGACCAACCTTATAAATGATCTCAAATCTAAGGCATAGAGTAGGCAACAAGTCCGCACCCAACGACTTCTCAAATAACTTACTAGATAACCTCGGTGCATTCTCCGGAATAAAGCCGTATATACGGGTTGGCGGAAACACGCAAGACTTTGCAATATATAACTCCGAGCTAACTATTGCACTCAACGGCACTTACAACCTCTCGAGGTCTGCTGACTACCCGACTACCATCGAGATTGGGCCATCGTATTTTGAATCGTATAGCACATGGCCAAATGTTAGATTTTCACATGGCTTCAATCTGGGCGGCAACCATGACGATAGGCAATGGGAGACGCTCCTGCAGACTGTGCCGCTGGCTTGTAAAGCCCTGGGAAAAGATAAGCTATACTTGTGGGAGTACGGAAACGAGCCTGATCTCTTCTCCCCAGCGGTCAGGGCATCTAATTACAACGAGTCGGACTACGTAGGAGAGTGGTTGAATGGCACGAGAGCCATTAGGAGCGTGCTAGAGGCGAGCTGTCCAGACCTCCTAGACAATGATACATATGGATATCTAGCTCCGTCATTTGCCGGTACTACGAACCATCTAAACGCGCCTCGGACCTGGGCCGGCGGCATCGACGCGGACGGTGATATCAAGCTCTTCTCTTCTCACAAGTGCGCACCTTCTCTCTAGTACCTTCATATCACCTAGTAACATTTCAAATAGCTACATATCTGGCGCCGAGACCCCAGGCGTTACACTCCAGAACACATTGATGAACCATACAAGAACAGTCCTCAGCGTCAGCGCCCACACAGCCGAAAACGCTATAGTCCAACCGGGAATCCCGTATATCCTCGGCGAGACCAACTCCCTATACCACCAGGGACGTCCCGGGCTATCGAACTCGTTCGGCGCCGCACTTTGGGCCGTCGATTTCGCGCTTCACTGCGCCGCGGTGGGAATAGGCCGTGTGCATTTCCACATGGGCGTACGTAGCACCCGTCCATGTTCTCTCCTCTCTCAAGACAGATAGACAGATACAGCCCCCCTTTCTCTTCCCACCCCTATCTACCTTAGGTGGGTAGGTACCTAATCCAACACCACAAAATAACTAACCCCACCAGACCGACTACCGCTACGCCTCCTGGCAACCCATCGGCACCGACAAAACCACCATCGGCACCAAGCCCCCATACTACGGCAACATCGCCGCGGCCGCATTCCTCGGCCCCCCCGGAACCCTCATCGCCCCCGTGCCCCTATCCCCTGGCCCCGCCCCCACCAACACCGACACCGACACCGACGCCGACGTCGCGTACGCCGCCTACGAGCCCACCGGCGCGCTAGCCCGCATCCTAGTGCTGAACCTGCGCGCGTACAACTACACGGCCAACGGCACCGGGGGCGCAGACCTAAACCCGGCTCCTCGGCCGCGCAGGACGTACCGGTTCGCGGGGTTGGATGCGGGCGCGCGGGGGGTGGTGCGTCGGCTGCGCGCGAATGGGAGCGATGCGGTTGCGGGGGTGAGCTGGGATGGGTGGAGTTACGATTACGAGCTGCGGCGCGGGCGGCCGGTTAGGCTGGGGAATGTGCCGGTTGGGGAGAGGGTGGGGAGTGTGGGTGGTGTTGTCGAAGTTCAGGTTTGGGATTCGGAGGCGGTGGTTTTGGATTTTGGGGGTGGGAGTGGGAGTGATTGAGTTTAGTTGCCTGGGTTAAGGTAGGATAGGGTAGGATGTTGGTGGTATGTTGATGGGCGTGTATATTTACGATCTGTCGACTGGAGATGATGATACGTCGGTTTGGTATATAGGTAGGTACATACCTAAGACATGAGTTGTGTAGCCAATTGTTGATGGCGGCTCTCCCTCCCTCGACTAACACGTGCATTTACATCATACTATTATAACTAGGTGTGATGTAGGCCGCATATTTTACCCCTCGACACTCACATACTACCTTAGGTAGATGGACTTATACGAGAAGCATGCATTAGGTACCTAGGTAGGTAGGTAGGTAGGTAGGTACATACATATATACATCTCCAAGTCTACTTCATAGTACTACCTCCCACCGGGGTATGTAACAACACAAGGTAGCAGCACTGCAACCGCCTATGGATGAGGTCAGAGGAGGCACACGACGCGTTTACGATGATCGTTAAATTTTCAGACTAGAAAAGCTCTTGCCATCGATAGAGAAAGTGCAAGAGATAGATCGCGTAGGATCGTGTATTGTACACTGCGGGGGAAAAGGGGGGTTATAAAGCCTCCCTTTTCTTCCCTTCACATGGTATCATTCCGCCTCGCAAGTAGTGACCCTTGCGCCCCAACCTCGTAAACCTACATCACCATCTCTCCCCAAAACATATCTTCGAATTAATTTCCTATAGGGCAAGCTTTGAATACGCCTCCCTGTTTTAAATTATCGGTATCTTCTAGTAACATCTGCTTCCAGAGCGAGATGAGAAGTCCACCACTTATTCGGCGCACGGTTGAATATCTATGCCCGTGTCTTTTAAATATCCCTTCCCCCCAGAGCCGGAATGCGGTCCTTATGAATACTGATGCCGCAGCGGAAGTTTACTTTCGAGCGTGTTAAAAGCCATTGTCCGTGGCGTATACGGGAGCGTGCCTGTCCTGGGCGTCGGCGGAATACCATGCATCTCCCAATTGCCTCCTCGTTTCAGGGCGGCAGGTGAAGATGACTCTTCGTCCTCGTCCTTTAGGTCGTTCTTTGGGTTTGGCAACATGGCCCAAATGTTCATGCCCAAGTTAATAACGTAGAGACCGCTGTCATAACGGTTAGCCAAATAGAGTCCTAAGGGGGCATGAGCGAGCAGAAGCCTGTACTTACAGCATGACGCATGCTACGGCAAAAGAACCCTTCGCTAATTTGCAGTAGCCTTGTATTTTCTGATTCGCTGCCACGGTGCATGGCTTAGCGATATACCAGGCCACCGGGCTTGGATGGTCTGGGTCGAGATAGTCTGGTCCCGCCTGGCCAGCTATACTCGTCGCGTAGAGTGCCAGAAGTGCGATATTGACGGCCATTGCGAGAATTGGGTACCAGACGTGCATAATAAACGCAACGAGCTTCGTGAGGAGGAGGAATAGACTGAGGACAGCTATTGCGACGTTGAAATCAGTTAATCTACATGCATAATTAGCTTTCTGATCGGATGAATAGGGCAGAGCCTCCTGGGCACTCACGTCTGCGACCACACGAGCGGTATTTTTGGTAACGGTTCATAGTTGGCGTACGCCCACAGGGTAACACTAGGGCTCGAGTTGAAGCCCAGCTCGCTGCCGGCTCGCCATAACTTAGTCCGGTATAGGTCCGGCTGAGCGAGAGCTGTGACAACTAATGCCCCTATGGTTCCCAGCAGTTCTGGAATCATCATATAATACATGCCCCTCGTCGACCTCCATTTTCGATGTAAGAGTTTATAGCCCATAGTGAAACAGACCGCGCCGCGCCGCGAAGGATCTCTTTGGCTGCGACTCTAAGACAATCTGGTTGGTCCTTTAGAACTGGTGAAGACAGAAAGTCTCGAATCTACATAAGTCGGCTAAATGCGCAGATTTCGCGAGGGTGGCTGGATATCGCGTCGCTGGGAACCAGCAGGCCGGCTAGTATTTTACATCGGAAGGCCTACGATGGCGATTATGGTAAGAATTGGACCTGGATCTTGGGCGGAGACGATGAAGACTTACGTCGAAACTCACGAAATAGCTCAGAATATGAGGAGTTGGCGGTCGGTCGGCCATTTTTAAGGAAGTAGGCGCCAAATACCCCCAAATGGTGTCGGGAGGGCGGCTGCAGGTCAATCACAAGTGTGCATGGTGATATGCTTGTACGGGAAATAGAAGCCAATGAGAGAGGTGACAGCAACGTTGAACGATTGTAAGCGCCGACTTGTGGTTCGTCGGTGGGCGCTTCGCCCTGGTTCACCTGTGGTCTACGATGGTATACCGCAGCAAGATTGGTGGGATACTTCCATCAACCCCTAGCTACACGAGCCAATGGCTATGCAAGACGCCGGCTGGGCGATGCATCTGATAACTGGGATATCTATTGGTTTGTGCTTCTAGCTAGAGTCTCCCTCTCGGGTCTTGGCGGTAGAGCCCCCCGTTCCGGTTTAATGAATTGGCCCGCCCCCAAAAGCTACTGTTGTGACTGCTACAGTAGCATAGGGGTCGAATGTCTACCTGGATTACCTCATTATGCCGAGGCACTCGCCTGACAAATATCAAACATAGCGTTGATCTGTCTAGGTACTTACTAGGTATGACTACCTAGATATGACAACATACGACGATCATCGGCCATTTATATTTTGTGAAATAGCCGTCGTATGAAATAAAGAATAGATAGTTGTCCTATACCGAGATAATTGCTCTTACTGGATGATCATGTTAGTTTAGTTATGACCCAATAGTTATGGAAAGGTTGAAATACTCAATTCTAATGCGCGAGATTAAACGCTCAAGGGTCCAAAGAAATGCCAAGTTTTGAAATAAGTAATAAGTCCACACTTACTTCTTAATTCGAGCTTGACTAAATAGTTGATTGAGGCTCCGTAAATTAGATTTGTGACAAGGCTGGTTGATGGCGTTGATAGTTGAATTTCGGCTGCCCTAATTTGGACATTCATATTAATATATCTAATCTGATACAGCCGCCTTCGCCTTTTGATTCCAAGCCAGAAAAGCCTCCTCCCCGACAATAATCCGACAGGATGGAGGAATCGGCGATCGAGGCTGATTAGCCAGCTTGTCACTGTCAGCCTGCCAGTAAGCTCGGGATTGAAGAATACCTTCCGAGCTCGTGACTTGAGTAACAGGACCCCATCTAACAAGTCGCCGACTCGCACCTTTGCGATTCAGACTGGTCTAGACCTATAGATCGACGTGATCCTCCAATGCATTGCTCACACAGGGTCGGCCCAGCAAAGTTAATGCTTCACCACCGTCGTCATCAACATCAGGGAAAATACTCTATCAGAGGGGTATAAGATCTTTTATATAACTTTTCATCGGGATAGCGTGGAGAAAGCATCTAAGAGATTGACGATCTGAATCGGAAAAGTCACGTTAGCGCTAGGATAATGATGCAAGGCAATCTTGGGGAAAAATGAATTAGTTAGGTAGTACATAAGTAAAAAGCGAGATTAGTATAGGGATTAGCTAGGGTACGAGCACGAGCACGTGGTGTAAGAAGCACAAGGCCTCTAACCTACTATGTACCTACACAACATAGTATTAAAGCCCACACCTATCGAAGAGAAGCAAAAAAGAGAAAAAAAACACCCACAAAGGATTGGTGGTTACCTTGTCACGTTGCCAATATCTACATACTATCGTAATGGTTGCTAATGTAAGCAAAACCATGGGGCTCTTCTCGAAACAGACCATTATGACATATAGTTGCACTATAGAAGTAAGAGAGTTTACGAATGGCTAATGGCTAATGGCTACAGGTGCGGTACCTAGCACATGGTACGTAATATCGAAAGCAATATCGGCATCCCGCCCCTCCACACTGGAGTACATACGTTATGTATGTGGAATGTGGTAGTATATTGGTACCTAGGCGGGGCATACCTAAGTCCAGGTGTATTGAATCAGGTGCAGTGTACCTAGGTAGGGACATGTGCTTGTAGCACAAGTACCTTAGGTAATCTCTTCAAGTAATTGCTAAAACATGTTGCGCTTGCAAGTCCTCTTACGTTAGGTGGGCATTTAAAGTTATTAGTTAAAGTTTATGAGTTACGCTGTTTTCAACCCAAGCCAAGCAAGACCTAATTTATTATACACGATTCGGCCTCTTTCTCCATTGCGCAAACCGAGGATCTTGTTTGCCGCATTGATCGGCCATTGTAAGCCGTGCCTGCTACTGTACGTAGCATGTACTATGTATGTATGTCATGATCTATGTGGGGTAAATGGGGAAATGTGTTGTCGTTTACGTATATATACCTGTACAATTGTGTACATGCACATCCGGGTAACACTTCCCCATGTACGTGTGTCTTGCCATCTAGGTATAAAGTACCTACACACCTAAGGTAGCTCCTACCTAGGTATTTATAGTGAGGCATTCTTTCAAAGTGCCTTCCATGTCGAGGCCTTACTTACACCTGTTTTTACAAAACCTGGTTATATAAGGTTTCGTGCCCGAAGGATAGGGCAATTACGTGTAACACAACATGTAAAAGTTGTGACACCTATAGCCAGAAGTTTCTAGCCTTAATTCGACCATGTTATACAACGTTGAGTTTAGGTGCCGGTAGGATTGATTGGTTCCGAATGGCGGCACCTCGGTACTTAAATATACTTATCTCAGGTACATATCTCTAAGTACACCTACTAAAGCCGTTAGCTTTTGCTGGCTGCATGTACTACTTGAGGTAAATATCAACCCTGATTTTTATTTATTTTTATTTTATTTTTTGCTACCTATCTGTTATGTTCTTTTTACACCCAAGCATAGACATACGCTAGTTATACACCTAGGTATGTGCGCAGAAGTAAATGAATGAAGATATTCTGCCTTTGACGATCGAGTCTACTTCTGATTTTGAGACGTACGACATATTACAGTAAAGTATTAAGGCTGCCTGCACGGAATTCTCAGCGGTGGCCGAGTTAAGTTTAAGTGATCAACAAGCTTCAACCCCCTGTCTACTAAGGGAGATCGTCAGTGATACTTTCCCCAAACCGTCACCCGGACTGCTGGAGTTCCAAGGCCTACTCGAGGGTCTGGAACGTGAAGATCAATTAGACCCTTGCAATCCCAATTTCTTTCGGATCTGGATTCGACGGTACTTCTCCCACGCGAATGCTTTACCTCAACCCAGAAGAAACCGAACAGGACTCTCTTAGGACTTCTCTTCCATACAACCATACGATACACTACACAAAACACGACTGTAGCAAAAAAACGCACCTAAACCGAACAACCCTCCTCTACGTTAGCCCGTCTGCCCAAAAAAGAAAAGAAAAAAGAAATACAGTTTCCGCGCTACTACCCTACCAGCAAAAAACGTATTACATACAACTTTGCCGCTACCACTACTTCACCAGTACATAAAGTAGTGTTGTTACTCTATATATGTATAAATCTCGTTAGCTTCGGTTTGCACGAATACGCAGGAATTATCTCTTACCTAAGCCCATCATCCCACTAAGGCCACTCAACCCTGTCGATAGATCCATCTATATCAGTATCCGGTGCATGTACTCGCATGGTACAGGCTCCATAGACGGCCGAGTACCTAAACCACGCATCACTCCTCCCGCAATTCTGGTCGCCTACGGTGGGCTAGGCTTATACCGTCGAAACGCTCTTGTCAACTGCCTTTTCACTCTTCCTTTACTATTATTTCACTTGTCTTATTCATCATCTTCGTCAACTAGATTTGCGAAGGGGAAGTTCTCGCATTTATTAGGTAGAGGGAATAGGAGCTTGGAACAGGGAGCACTCGTGTAGACCACAAGCTTCCTTAACTTCTGGTCTAGAACGCTCCGTTCGAGAGAAAAAAAACCCGGGACCCTCAATGCTGTATGAGGTCCTCCCGGCTTAACTATTCGTATCCACATCCAATACTCGTTGTCGCCACCTTCCCCTTCCTCCTCCTCCTCCTCCTCCACGGGTCTATGCCATCAATGGCCACAGCCCGACCCTTCCCCACTTCTCATTTGTTGCTAGTAGGTAATTCGGGACTATTCTCGAGTGCGGAGCTTGACGTTGGCGCCGGTGTCTCATTTCTAGGCCGGAATATTTCTCTATGACTTTACAAAGTAATTCGGACAAGCCTAATCTCCCAGCCATCCCGGGCACCCATCCGACCTTCGTCTTTGATAACAACAACTGCTCCGAACCAACTTCGTCTGCCGGCTCTCATACCTCTCGTCCCTTTGCACGACCGGTGCGGCAACGCCACTGTACTCTCGTTAATGACACCGCTGGCCCTGTAAATCGTATTTTAGAAGAGTATTCGACGGAAATAGGACATTATGGTTTGACACCTACGGTGCCCCCTAATCAACACTCGATTTTAGGGGACCCGACAGTGCGGTCGCCGAACGAGCCAAGCACGAGATCGAGAGCAAATAGGGCAAGCAAGGCGAATACTGCCGTAACTCAAAAGTCGCACTGTACTACGTCGTCGTGGGGAAAAGGGAAGAGGTTATCGGATATCGAATCTGACGACCCGGAAACAAACCGGCGTGCGCCGAAAAAGCCGCGCGCGCGCCTTACACCACCGCGTAAAATCGATCTCAGCCCCTTTGCCAGGCCCATCGCATTCCCTCCGAAGCTTGCTGATGGTCTCACATCCCCGCTGTTTTTCTCACATAAGAATAGGCCACTTATTGCCAGACCCCCGAGCTTCTCCGGATCCGAGGGAGCAACCATGTTGAAGAATGCGCATGATGGTGTGGAGGTGACGACTCTGAAACTTGCCCGGGGTACCGTACACTCGGCAAGTCCGGCTAGATCCTCCAGCACGCCCGGCAGCTGGTCTTCTATTGAAGCGGGAGGTTTGGTGCGCAGCCCCGAGTCAATGACTGCTACTCCGGGGTTACAAACATTACAAGGCATCGGCGTCCTCGAATTATTAGAACGTGATGATAGGCCAACTTTCATCGTTGACAGCTTGAATACGGCCACCAGCAACCCTGACCCCCTCCCTATTCTCTATGCGAATCCGGCCCTTCAGGTCTCCGATACCATTCGGCATTTGCTTTCTGGGGAATTCCACGATAATGTGGAAGCGCGGGATGAGTTTCTTAGCTTCAAGACGTGGGTGAACACAGGCGGTAGCAATACTGATGCGCTTGATGTCTTCTTGCCTTCGTTTCGCTATGGTGGTTTTGGTTGGACCTGCTCAACTATTAGGAATAGGTTCCGTTTTGTCAGCGCGAATACCAGCGCAGCGTCAGTTGCGCTGGCCTCCCCCGAACCGCTATTGGAGAGAGGATCTAGTGTCGATTCGCAAGCTCACGGCTTAACGCCGAATGCTCAGGTTAAAACGCCTAGTGATTTTGTACTACCTGATCGAGATTACTTCGGACTTGCTAACCCCATCGATTCGGAAGATCAGATGCAGCAAGACGTGAGCAACGATGGCGAAACCAACTTGCCCTTATACAGCGACGATGGCCTAACCCCGGAAGCCATCCCACCGCCTGCATTGCAGCATTCTTTCGACTGGACTCAGATACCTTTTACTGAGGATCTTCCGGAGCATATAAAGTTCACTCGCAGCATCGACTGGGCATCGACGCCGCTTGGTCCTATCGAAAGCTGGTCGTCGGAGTTGCGCGCAATGGCGAATCTAGTTATGGGTAGCCCTAATCCCGCGGCAATGTACTGGGGTCCAGAGTTTACTACTATGTACAATGAGGCATATGTTGCACTGGCAGGTGCAAAACACCCGAAGCTTATGGGCCAAACCTATAAAGACGCTTGGGGCGAGCTCTGGCCTGATCTGCAACCCGTCCTGGAAAGTGCCTGGAAGTCAGGTCAAGCAACGATGAAAAACGACGATCGTCTTATTTTACGACGCAATGGCTTCGACGAGGAAACGTTCTTTTCATGGTCCATTGTGCCTCTTGTCGGTAGCGACGGGTCTGTTGTTGGGCTGTTCAACCCTGCTTTTGAAAATACCCGGCGGAAAGTGGCTGAGAGAAGAATGATAACATTACGCGACGTGGGGGAGAAGACCGCCTTGGCCCGCGACGTCAAGAGCTTTTGGAGCCGGTTCAACGAAGGCCTTGAATCTAACGAAGATGATATACCATTTAGTCTGGTTTATTCGGTCACAGAAGAGTCCGAGAGCGACGTGTCGTCAATGCATTCTGGGAGCTGGGTGAACCCCCCTCTGTTGATGCTCGAGGCTTTTCTGGGGGTACCCCAAGGTCATCCTTTACTAATTGAATCCCTCAACTTAAGGACGAGTAGCGAAGGGTTTGCTCCATATATGCGAGAATCTATGTCGAACGCGGGACAGCCTGTTGTCTTGTCTGCAAGAGATGGCATGCTCCCTGAAGGTTTTATGGACGGTTTAGCCTGGAGAGGCAAAGGCGACGCGTGCAAGTCAATTGTTATATTCCCCGTCCACCCAACTACAGGCAGCGAGAGCGTGGTAGGTTTTATTGTGATGGGTGTTAACCCAAGGCGGCCTTACGACGAGGACTACAAGCTCTTTATCAATCTACTATCCCGGCAGCTCGCAACCTCGCTAGCCTCTGTCGTACTGTTTGAAGAAGAGATACGTCGAGGCCAGAAAGCAGCACAGATGGCTGCCGCAGATCGTCAGGAGTTGACCAAGCAGTTACATCTAAGGACGCAAGAAGTAGAAGAAAGCGAATTAAGATTTACAAGGATGGCCGAATTCGCCCCAGTCGGAATGTTTATCGCTGACCATTTAGGCCACATCGCTTACTGCAACGATATGTGGTGGGATATATCAAGACACAACAGGTCATTGGGCGTAGACTCGTGGATGGATAGTGTTAAAGATGAGGACCGACCTGCCCTGGAAATGATATGGTGCTGCTTGCTTGAGGACAAAACTGCAATTACCCACGAATTTCGGTTTAAATGTTCCCGTCATGAAGGCGAAACCTTGATCGATACCTGGGTCTTGATGAGTGCGTATCCGGAAAAAGATGAAAATGGTGGTATCAAGGGAATATTCGGTTGTGTTACAAACATATCGCAGCAAAAACTGGCTGAACAGATTCAAATGCAGCGACGAGAGGAAGCAGTCGAACTTAAACGGCAGCAGGAGAATTTCATCGATATCACGAGTCACGAGATGCGTAACCCTCTCAGTGCCATCCTCCAATGCGCAGATGAAATCGCCGGGACCCTAGTGAATATCAAGCCGTCTGGGGAAAGCGAGGACCGAAGTGAAGCCCTCAGGCTTGCGATAGATGGTTGTATGGAAGCAGCGAATACCATAACACTCTGCGCCAGCCATCAGAAGCGAATAGTGGACGACATACTCACACTTTCTAAGCTGGATTCACAATTGCTGCTTGTGACCCCTGTCGACGTACAGCCGCTGTCTGTTGTGCAACGCGTCCTGAAGATGTTCGAAAGCGAGCTTAACACGAACGGGATCGAGTTGAAATTCCAAGTCAAGAATCGCTATATTGACATGGGTATCGATTGGGTTAAGCTTGATCCTTCGCGGCTCTTACAAGTACTGATCAACTTAATGACCAACGCTATCAAGTTCACGCAAAGCCGCCCCGAACGGTCGATTGTGGTGACACTTGATGCCTCTAGTGAGGTATCAGACAGGTCCGACTCCGGCGTTGAGTATTTCCCTAGCGACCGTGCCGACAAGGATGAGATTACAGATCATGGCGACTGGGGCAACGGAGAGAAGATACATCTCCATTTCTCCGTTCAAGACACGGGCAGAGGTCTAGATGAACATGAAAGGAAGCTTCTTTTCCAGCGCTTCTCCCAGGCCACCCCCCGAACTCATGTCCAGTACGGAGGTTCCGGTTTAGGATTATTCATCTCCAGGATCCTAACCGAGTTGCAAGGGGGTCAGATCGGCGTGACCTCCCAGAAAGGTATTGGCAGTACATTTTCTTTCTATATCCAGAGTAGAAAGACGGCCGGTCCGCCACCTGATGCGCATGGGCTACCGGCCGCTCCTCCTCTTACACGAGCACCAGGGTCCTCAACAACGATCGAGACTCGGCATCCTAAAGCGGCTTCTTCCGATAGCCTTGCCCGCACGGCCAAGAATATTGCTACCAAACCTCGATTCTCGGAAGATGGCCGTCGCTTATTCGACGTTCTTATCGTCGAGGACAACCTCGTAAACCAGAAGGTGCTTCAGAGGTCGCTCCGCAATGTTGGGAATAGCACTAAAGTGGCTAATCATGGCGGCGAGGCCTTGGAGGTGTTACAGCAGTCACGATATTGGACTGGAAAGGAAGAGTCTGGGCACGATATTTCGGTCATCCTGATGGATCTTGAGATGCCGGTAATGGACGGCATGACCTGCGCTCGCAAAATTCGGGAACTCGAAAGGAACGGAACGATTGTTAGCCATATTCCTATCATCGCCGTCACGGCGTATGCGCGGCCAGAGCAAATCGAGAACGCCAAGGCCGCAGGAGTTGTACGTGGTTCCCATCAAAGTATCCCATCAGGACTAAATTACTAACCATCTACACAGGACGATGTCATTTCCAAACCTTTCCGCATGCCCGAACTCATACCGAGGATAGAGCAGTTAGTCGCAATCCACTCGCCGTGTTATGCCGAAGTTCCAGCAGCATAATAAACCCGCATGTCTCCGATCCAAGAATCGAACTTCGAACATATAATTATTCAAAGACTACTTTGTACCCGTAACCGTAATTATTAGCTTGCAATTCATTCTTCGTTTCATCATCCCGCAAGGCGTTTGGCTCCATCAAGCCGGGTGGAAGGCTTTTTCTTTTTTTCTTTTCTTTTCATGACAAGAACAGAGATCATCACAAAAGTTCAGGGGGTTGTTGATGTTATATTCTTTTCAATTTTAACTTGATTTAGGTATCTATTCATCATCTAGCCCTGACACAGCAGCTCGGGCCGGTAGATTTTACATTTACACTTTAATATTTCGCGCATTACATATAGATGTAAGAGGCGTTCATGGGCGAACACGGAGGGACGCATATACACGAAGGTTTCGTTTTGGCATACGGGGCGCGCTTCTTTCCCCTCGGTCCATTTTCCTGGCTTACCTTACATTTTTTATCTTTTATTATACCGCATTACTACTTGCAGGTTTTTATTAAGAAAAGAATCTTCTGCTTTAAGGCATAGAGATTAGGGTCGGTTATGAGAACCCGTGATGATGACGATGATGGGAAGATGAGATGAGGTAGGTTGGGGATGGGAACGGGGACGGGATATGAAGCCATGTTATACATACACAGATATATATATCTCTCTCTCCTGGGATCTGCCTGCTCGCGCACACATATATGTAGTAATCGAAACCAGTGAAAATAGGACTTAAATTGATAGTATTATAAATAATACATGTCTGCCTTGGAAATGGATGTGATAGTGAATATCTGGTTCGCTTTAGAGACGAGATGCCCAGGGGAAGAGAAGGCACAGTAGTATAGCGTATAGGTACCTAACTAACCTATAGGGTTATACTAGCTATAGACGTATAGGTGCAGAGATACGACCAGGCCTAAACCCCTTTTCCATGTCTACCTCATGCCTATACATCCACCTCCCAGATCTCCAGACCAACGCCGACTACTATCACCTTTTTCCTACCTTTACCCTTTCCATTTCCTTCCGCCTCTCCCTCTCCCTTTCCATCTCCACCCCCCAAAACGTCCAAATCCCCCGCATCAGCAACAGAGCTATACCGCTCACTCAACAACTGCGCCCTCACCTCCTCCTGCTTCTGCTGCCACCCAAGCAGTCGCCAGGTCCTAACGCGTTGGTCGTTGCTCCCCGTGACGACAAGCGCGCTGTCTTCTCCCACGTGCACGAAAGCCACGCCTGTGATAGCTGCAGCGTGCGCGGAGCGGATGAGGGATTTGCTCTTGATTGTGATAGCTGCTGCGTCTCCTTGGGACTCGGGGGGAGACGGAGACGAAATGGAGCTGTTAGAGATACGGATATGTGTGACGCCTAGCGCGTTGTCGTCGCCGCCTGTTACGATGAGGTATTCCGAGACCCCAGCATCTTGGGTAGCTACTTGCCGTACGTCGAGGGATTTGATGGTGTTCTGGTGCAGTCTTGTGACGGCAAGTACGGCGTCGGCATCGCCCGGACTTCGGCCCTCAGCTTCGGGGTTCGCTTTGGAGTGAATAGCCAGATACCCATCCGTGGCCGCAGTCAAGACATGGCGGCTATCTAACTGGCGTACTTGTGTAAGACACGCACCCGTGTACGTCGACCTCCTTAGCAAACGGAACCCTGATGCATGGCTGTAGGTATACGTCTGCAGCGTTGAGTTCGATAGGACCATAGATATGACAAACTCGTATCCGCCATCACTATCGCATGCGGTGCAAGTCACGTCAAAACTAGTAATGCGGGCGTCTCCCACTTCGGATCGGTCAGGGAATACAGCTTCGCATACAACGGCAAGTCCGCTAAATTCGCTGCATTGGAGCCGGTTAATCTTCCATACAAAGAATTCCTCGTTGCCGCCGCTACTAAATAGGTACTCATTTCTGTACCATTTTAGGGCTTGAATACCCGTAGCATGTCTCTCTAGCGCCGCAACACAGCGTAGCCTAGGGTCATCGCTATCGTATTCTTTGTGTTGATAGTCGTGGTCGTTATATTCCCATATCCGTATTACAGTGTCTTCAGCGGCCGTGGCAATGTAGCGCCCTGTAGAGGCGCTCACCGCCTTAATTTCACGGCCGTGGCCTCCTGGCTTGAGCGTCTTGTGTGGTGCACATGTCTGCGAAAAGACGTGCATCCGCCCCGCCTTGGTAAATACAAATCGAAATCCATCATGTCGGTATCTCAAGGGAGTCCAAGCGTAACTCCGTGACGAGCCTCCGCAGTCGACTGTGGCGACCTCGTGACGCTGGGTTTCGTTCCAGACCACTAGGTTACTACTCCGAAAACCGCAGAGCATGAGGTCTTTGGTTCCATTGCCGTTATCGGAGAACCAAGCCCCCTCGATAGATGACACAAACGGAGGCAATATCTCGTGAACCAGCATGGCGTTGGGTTGGCTAGCCGTTGTTGATATTTCATGGATCCTGTATCTTCCATCGCGACACGTGCTCAAAATATAGCTGTGTGGTTGGTCATCACCATTGCCAAGGGGGAGTAACGAAGTGATTGCTTCATCTCTCTGTACCTCGATAGTAAAAATAACGGAATATTTCCCACTGTCGCCTTTTTCAAGGACGACGATGACTCCTTTCCTAGATCCAAGAACAAGATACCCCTGAGTGAATGTAGCAGCGGTGACCATAAAGCCTGATTCCAAGGCTACTTCGGTGTGTTTTAGTGCCAAATTATGAGGATCAAATTGGATGAGAACAGCATTGGTACTTCGCAGGATAGTAACGAGAAAATCCACATGGCTATTACCAGTCTTTACGCTAGTATCAGATAGGCAGAAGATATCTGCTATTTTCCCATCCGCTTTAGTCATTAGTTGAAGAGATGCGCCCCCCGATTCTCCATAATAGTAAATTTCACCATTATTCGTCCCAACGAGAGCTATATGATCAGTTGTGGGTGCTCCGAGGAGAGGATGTGAGAAGACTATCTGGCCAATCTCATTAGGAAGAGTTAGCTCTGTCCATGCGAGCCCATCCTCAAAGATGCCAACAAATATTCGGCCTGAATTTGTGGCAGCAAGAAGTCGACTGTCGGAGATGAATGTATAACGGTTGAACCCCTCCTTTGCATTTTTGGGTTTCGTGCCCTGGGAAGGCAAGGTTAGACTGGTCGAAACGCCGTTTGAATTCTCAGGTTCAGTCGTCGCATGGTTTGCTTGGGAAGACCGTATTACATCAGAGAGAGCCCACGTAACACTTTTCCTCTCACCCAATATTCTACTGGTAGGCTTTGTCTGGTCACCGCCTGTCCCTTCTGGAGATAGAGACTCCACGCCAGCTCCCATCAGAGCAATCTTTCCGTCGGCACCGCCAGTTGCAATGAGGAGATCGTTACCATTGAATACCATGGCGTGAGACCAAATATGTTTCCCACTATGATTTGAGGCAGTAGACTGATGTGCCAATTTAGAGGGCTCAATGGAAGAGCCAGAGACGTTGGGCCCCTGAGCGTGTGTGTCTAAAGAGAGTTTCCATTTCTGCACCGTGGCATCTTCCCCAAATGAGTAAAGTCCAACGATATTGGAGGTCTCGGATAACGTTTGGACTTGTGGGAATTCGACCTGCCATATCCTCGACGCATGTCCCATAACTGTAGCCAAGCATTTTGTTGACTGATTGTCGTGAGTTGTGTCCTCAACATTGTATCCGAATCCCGTCTCACGCGCTTCTGAGATACGATCTTCATACCTATTCTGGCCTTGGTGCCCGGACTTCCCGCGTCTTTCAGTAATATCCCAAACTCGAATAGTCCTATCATCGCTACAGCTTGCCAGCAGCCTTAGCGTCTCTCCCTGCGAAGTTTGGATCTCAGGGGAAATATGGACCCCGAAGATTGAACCTTCGTGGCCGGTAAACACGGAGAGAACCTCGCAGTTCTGCTTCTGCTCGGCAGTTCCGAGGTAGCATTTCCAGACAATGATCTCTCCAAATACGGTTCCAGCGGCTACGAGTACGCACTCCCTTGACACCCAAAAGAAGTTACCCGAATATAAAATTGGCCTTGAAGGTGACTGGATACTATTGAAGATGAGAGAACCCTGGTCTTGGTTTACATGAGCCTGGATAACCTCGTTATGGGCGGTAAGTAGTACAATACGACCGTCTCCAAAGGGTGAGATCCTCCCATCGAAAATCCAATCAGGCACCCTACCCTCGACATTTTTGGTCGAATCTAGCCTACTACTATGGCCATGGATAATACCCTCAACTATATCATTATATATAACCTTAACATAATGCCCACCCCAAATGAGGATCAGATGAGACTGTTGGGATGCACCCAGCGACGGTACAGAAATTCCGTGGATTGACTGAGCCTGGAATATGGGGAGCTGGCCGCAAAAGCGAGAGGTTTTAACATGGTATATCTTAATATCTGTGTCTTCCCCAGCTAAGACATATTGTTGTTCATTATCCTGTGACGTATAGAAGGCCAGGGCCGTGATAGGATTTAGCACATGTTCCCTGTAGAGGTTGCCGAGAGCAGCCAGCTATATTTAAGGGTTAGCACGTGGATACATATAGATATTAAGAGTGAGATAAAATAAAATAAGATAAAATAAAAAAACGGGTGTGAATTGGTAGGTAGTTCAGCAGCGTGTATGAAAATATTATGAACGGGTTAAAGACAATTAGGTTTGTATTTACCTCGCGAGACATCGGGTGGTTTGAATGCTCGTTGTGATTTCCATGTGTGACTGAATGATGAATAATATAATATGGAGGGACTAGAGGTTGAATTTTACCTAAGATTAGGTTATTGCACTAGACCTGGATAATGCTGGGCCCACTTTTACATAATATTTACTTTTTATTGCATTTATATTGAGTTTATTTATTAAATGAAAGGTTATGTTGGATATTTCCACGCATAATAAGAAAGTATTAGTTGCGCAACTCCGACCATAACACTTAGAAAGCCAAAAAGAGCTGCAAAGAACAAGCCTGCGATCGCCACAGTTAAAGCATTCCTTTCCGATGTGTGTCTTTCGATCCAGGAAATAAGCGTATTTGTGGGCGGCGGATGAGCTACAACACCTTCTAACCGCCGCAGTCGCTTTCCCCAAACCCCCAGCTCAAAAGGTTCTGATGCGGGATGAATAACACCAGGGTCCAGCATCAAACTATCATCGAAACCCCCATTCTGTTCACTCACCAGTTGCCTAGTGAACTTGGCTGATTTTTCGTCAAGAGGGAATAAAATTCGATATATTGAATACAGTGTCTCGCGCAGAATTCGTGGTGGTAGGACACCCCTGAACACGTTGTTAACCCCATTCAAGACGCTTCCCATCAACAATACCTTTCTATATATTCCTTATCCGTCACAATACCGCTCTGCTCGACCGCGTGTCTCAGTTGGGCTCTCAGCCAAGCAACTTGATGGAACACGGTCAACGTCCTGCTTCTGGGATCATACAGCAAGTGCTGGATTAGGTCATTTGTTGGCACAATGGAAATCCCATGTCGCTTTTTGAGCTTCCAAGCTTTAAGCTTGTTGTGAGTCTCCGTGACTCGGTATACCGAAGGAGAAAAAGTGGTATGGATGAAGTCCACCAAACTCTGATCATCTTTCCAATTCACAGGGAAAGCATCCCCGAAACGAAGTTGGAAGTCATCAGAAAAACTCTTATAGGACGCCGTATCCAACATGAAGCTAATTTTCACGAGCGTTCTTAAAGATTGTTCCTGTTTATAATTAGGTAAACCGGGGAATAGCTGCCTGATGAGGGTCTCTTTAGATGTCCCACACTGGGACCTCAGCATTGTGACTGCCTTGGTCACGTCTATAGACGATGCCAAGGGGTGCGTGGAAGAATTAGCGAGTATATCGGTGGGAAATAAGTCGGCACATAAAGTGTTACAATAAAACCGGAAGAAAGCAGAGAATTGATCGTGGGATGATTCGGGGCTGTGACAAAGGGTCTCGATAATATCCTTATCGACCAGCAGCGCCGACGGAATGCAGCTGATATTCATCGTAACGGCCCCAGAACTCAATTAGTGATAGATATCGAGTATTAAGGGCCGGCGGCGATCGAAGGTCACTTTGATAGCGACGTGGAATTCAACGGGTTACGCTCGCTAGAAGGTAACTACTACGATATATTCCAGGAGAAATCCGCCCCCAATTCCTGTCATCTTAGTGCTGAGAGCCAAGCCTTGACTTGACGCAACAAGAACAAAACCGCCTACCGCATCAACCAATCATTCCGTATGGGAGGATGCTATTAGGTTGACTACGCGGCTGAGGCAGCCCTCATAACGGCGATAGATATAATATGTCCCCAAATACAATTATCCTTAAAATTGATCCCTTTTTACTAGAGAAGACGTATGATTATATCCTTGTTATTTTTACCGCTTATATTTACCATAAACGATTACGATGCCTTTCTATCCAGGTCAAGGTCGGGCGATTCAAGAAATTAATGAAATTTATAATAAGCTTGCACAAATTGGCAGGCAGACTCCGAAGGTCAAAACAGATCAAGACCAAGATGTCGAAACCGAAGAACCTGGACAACGTACAGATAAGGAAGGGGGCAGGTGGTGGCATGCTGTCACGGGATTCTATGAAGGCATCACACAGCAATCTGAGGGATGCAGACTACCCAGAGGTAATGATATAGAAACAGAACCGCACCTACAATGATGTCTACACACATGCTGAACGAGTTTAGCTACGGCAAGTGAGTGTGTGAAGCGCCTCCCCGAAGCCTTCCGAAACCCCGTAATGATACCATATATCAAAAGTCCGGGTCCGATTTATGTCTATCCACACGCCGAGGAATATATCGATACCGTACATCTCGACAGGTTTGAGGCGGTCGTTAATATATTCAGACACTCTACCGAGCAGAACCGTAAATTATCAACGGCGAGAGATTGGATGGAGAAGATATCATACAGCCTTGCGATGTGCGGCATAGACATGGCCAGTGCTAAAGCTTCAATAGTCGTTTCATGTCCTAGTGGCAATAATAAAATGGTGAGACAAGTCATGATGACTCTCTCTCAGGAACATATCCTTAACCAATATGCACATGGGCATACCGAAGTGTCCTATCAGTTATATATATGGAGAGAAGCATTTAAATACGTTGGAGGAACGAATGACTTAGTCGACATCCATTTCAACGAGGGATACTCTCTGTGTGGTTCTCCAGTCACCCATATTTCGGAGGGAGTTCGCCTCTCCACAGTCGCCTGTATCATCAGAATAGATTCCGATTTTTTTGCGCTCACTTCGGCCCACCCCTTCGAATCTGAAGAAGAGCCGCAAGGCGATCCCGAAGCTCCAGAAGATACAGAGTCTGACCCCATAATAGTTGGTGGCGTCGGATATGATTTCACTGAGACGCCATCGCCTCAGTCTGGGCCTACGACTATTATCGACGCCAAACGCTCGTCGCATACCTTTGAGTATGAGCAGCGACTATTTCGCCGCCCCGTGATTAGGTCATCGCCGTCGACTCTAGAACGGGTGCCAGATCAGCCTAATCTAGACTGGTCTCTTCTGAAGTTGCAAGATGTGAAGAACATGGAACTGAACTCGGTTCAAATAGCAGGACCTCAAGAAGTCAAAGATACCTACTATATTGCCACCGAACCGGGAACCAGGCCGTCTAAACAACGCCATGTCCGAATTATCACGTCTCACTACACAGAGCCCAGAGGGACAATTAGCCCAATCCCTACCTACATATGCAACCAGAGAGGCAACCACGGCCTCTGCGAAGTCTGGGTCGTCTCACTGACCCATGGACAAGGTATGGATAGCCTTCCACAACATACCTAACTACTAGAGCTAACATATTTCCCAAGGTCTCGAGATCGGGGATTCCGGGTCGCTGGTGGTAGACGAAGAAACATACGAGGCGTACGGCCATGCTATCGCGGTCGATCCCATGGGTAGGATATTCGTCATCCCGCTAGTCAATACTCTCAGCCAAATCCAAGGGTTGTTTGGGACTACGGATGTGGATCTTTTCTCGAAGGACTGGGCTATGCTTCCCTCCCGGCCTTCGACGCCCCCCAACCCATACGATTCAACGGGCTGGGACAAATTTGGGCTTGGGACGTTGAATCGTATGTAATATAAAGATTTACGGGGAGGTATGGTGGGATAAGGGGTTGGAATGAGGGCGGAATGGCTCTTGAGTGAATCGCGATATATCGAGCGACATCTTCCTTCTACCTACATAGGTACCTACCTAACCTACATAGTTAAATTATCGATCAACCAATTGAAATGACTTTAAGATGTCCAGTGAATTACTTCTTCAGCTTTCAACCTCGTTGAGAAGTCGAGTATATCCACCTTAGATAGATACTTGTTATTTTCATACGGGAGTTATGCCTCTGGCGTGGGCCTCAGGGTTAACCAAAAGGCTGGCCGCGTCTTATTATAGAAACCCATGTGTATACCACATGTTCCAGCGGTAGAGTCTGCTCTATGGTCCCTGGAGCCCGTTCTTTGGGCCACCAGCATGGAGCATCTACTACATACACCTCGCACCTCATTTGTGCCACGTGCTCTAAGCTCCGGTTCGACCACACCGCTCAGTCCTAAATAGTCCAGCAACATATGTACGCACTAGAACTAGCTTTGGTGCTTAATAATGGTAGGCTATTTACGACATCTTCACCCGGGAGCACAATCTACCAGACCTATATTCCAAGAGGGAAAGAGTATCTTTAATAAATACGTAGAATATTTAGGTCCTATATGAAGCCATTCACCCTAGGTCATTATATTCCGAATTGATATCATAATAATTTGCGATCTTCCCATCACGGGAAACCACCCTATCTACCTCATATGTAGGTATCGCCGATAGCTTTTGCAGATATCGCGATCATCCAGTCTTGTCATACCCAGGCCAAAACGCCAGCAGAACGCAAAAATTACAGACCTGTAACCATCCATTTCATTGTAGATTGACTGATATTCTCCGTATTTAATGGGCGTGAGAATAGGGCTCGTAGGCCAGGTCCGAGCGGGCACCACCACGCTGCGGGGCACCGTAGTTGTACCCGGAGTTGCGGTTCTCACCAAGCGGCGCGTATGAGCCATTGGGAATGAACTTCTCGCCCTCGGCACCGTATCCTGACCGTCGGTTGTGGGGACGGTTCTCAGGCTTGCAGCAGCAAATGGAGAAGAGCCAGAAGAAGCTGGCACCGAGCGAGAAGGCAACACCAATCCAGATGCAAGCCAAGAAGTTGTTGTTCCAGTCGGCGTCTCCACCATACTTCGACGTGGCGCCTCTCGTTACACCGACCACGATAACAGCTAGCGCAGTCATCATAGATGCAGCAGCGATAACGAAGGCAGTAGCAATACCAGAAATGAACCAAGCCAGGCATGAGACCAGGCTAGAGCAAGCGGTGAACAGACCAACAACCAGCTCGAGGCCAAGGGCAATCATAGCAATGACATAGACAACCTCGGTCCACTTAATGAGGGTCTTGAAAGTGCTCAAGGTGTCGTTCACCTCGTCAGGAATGGTAACGTTAGAACCAAGCTGCTTGCCAAATTCATCAACCCACGAGGTGTTGAGATCCTCCTCAGCCCAGTTGAACTTGGCCTTAGTGCAGTTCTTGGTGCCGTCGGTTGCCGTGGCGCAGTAATTCCAGAGGGTAAACTGGTAGATCTTGTCGATACCGAGCTCAGCGGCGGTGATGTTATCGCCGGAAGTAATACTACTAACGATACCGGAGATATCGGATGTATCTTGTGGGGCTGGCGAGCGGGTGTTGTGTTGATTCACGGGGTTATGAACATTTTGACTAATACCCTTTTGACCGTTGTTGACGGCGGTGTCGATCTGATCCGAGATGCTTCCAGCGTTGGTAATGTTGCCGATGAGGCTTTGAAGGGTTCCGGCATCGATGGTAACATTCCTAGTATCGATTTCGAAAATGAATAGACCGTTGTTGGTGACACCGGTGAGACCAGCAATCAGCATAGAAATGATGCTGCCTACTGTCAATATGAATGGCAGAGCCACGCAGACATATCTTCCGACGCCCATGATGTTTACCAGTCGATGTGCGACCGAGAGGAATCTAATTACTTTGCGGTTGTTGTAGTTCTTTTAACGAGTGCGGGCCGTTAAATTAAAACGAAGGTAGATAGATACTTAAGGGAGGTGGTAGGTTATATGGGTTGATGGGTTGATAAAGGGGTCAAAGATGGAAAGATGGAAAGATGACAACTGACCCAGCAACGGCGAGCGACAATAAATAAAGTTGTAACAGTAGTACGTGAGCAAAGATGCACCGAAAGGAACAAGGTGCGTAAGACGGTTGTATTTATTACGCATGGGAGGGACGATCAGTAGGACTTGACTGGACTGACTGATCAAATCTAAGCAAGCGTGGCGCAGTTTCGGGCTACACACCCAGCCCTCCGGCCCTTCTAACATGGATGGCAGCATGGCGGGGGGGAGACCCTTTCAAGTCGACGTCAGCTCATCACTAAAAAGCTGTCTAAGGGATGCTCAGCCCCGCTGTAAAATACGCCAATGAAACGGGATGCCACCCCGCTAGAAAAAAAACAAGTGGCATTTGGTAAACCCGTATTGCCATAACACCACAGCCTGACAAAAGCTGTGTCTAATACTAAATGTACAATAGTACCTTAGTACCCAAGCGAGACATGTAGCAGGATCATGACCTTTTACTGAAGATCATTCCCTAACGTTTATGCCCAACATCTTTCATTAGGATGATTTTGACTACATACACTACTTGAGTACTAAAGCACCTCAGAAGCACCAGTGATGCAGTTTCACACAAGACAAGGCATGAATGCAGCAGCTGAAATAGAACAACTACGCTAACATTTCGCTACACAATACCAGTTAGGCAAATCACAATTCCGGACCAGGCGATTGACTAGGGCCCCCAGCAAACCTCAAACTCTCGCAGATACGCTGTACTGCGAACTACTACTCTATCATAAAAATTGCATATACAATCAGCTACCATTCTTATGCGTCAGTCCCGCATTTTCCCACCAAAACTTACCATGTTTACCAGGCCATTATAAATCCAATAATATATATATAAATATAAATATTTTTGATTTTAATATATAATTAAAGGATTTAATAGCTGATATTAGTTTTATGTAACAGAATCTATTTTTAAAGTAGAAAAATCATAAGTAAAGTGAGAAATTATAACATCTTTAATAAATATATTACGTTTTAATAGAGATTACAATATTTACAACTTTATTCTTATATATAAATATTAAAAAAAAGAATAAAAAGAGGATGAAATATAAAAAATAAATCTTAAGTAACTCTAACTTTATTAAAACTTAAATCGTAATTTTCCCGTTTTTATTCATGGTTTAAAAGCCTTGCGAAATTGATGACTTTTGGTGGGAAAACGCGGGACTGACGCATAAGAATGATAGATAAGTGTAGCCCCGGCACTCCGGCAAGAGTTAAGATACGCTGTATTGGAAGCAAGAGAAAACAAACCAAGGGCCTACGGATATATTTCGTTTGTCCGCTGCGGCAATCAAACCCAAGTTTGCGCAGCTTCACGTGGTGATACAAATGAAACAAAAAAAAACAACAAAAAAAAGGAGATACAGAGGTATAAAGTAGACAGCCACATAGAGTCGCAAGAAAGCTCTTTGCTTAGGTACATAGTTGGAAATGTTGATCAGCGTGTGGCTAATGGTCCCCGTGAAGATCGATTAGGTATTCAGATTAGGCATATTGTTGCGTGCGTCCCGCGTGTTCGAATACGTGGGCGTTGTGGCGTCAACGCACAAGGTTCCTCTGAGGCGATGCCCTTGACGCGTCTTTGTCCCTCTCCACCATACTAAGAATCTCTCACACGACAGATAAGACACATGAGCCTGGGAATGATTTGAAAGCTTCAAAAAGAAAGTAAAGAACGCTTTGGACCGAGGCTTGAAAATCCAGAGGATATGATGCGATAGTGTAAATCATAGATTTAGCACCGAGGTAACAAACAAGGATGGTGTTGTTGAAGATGGAAACGAGGAGGATCGAAAGGGGGATTTCAAAGTCTAACATAATTGAAACCGGTGCAAAAGGCTATTACCAGCCAAACCCAGCCTGCCAGCTCTCTAAATGTGGCTGGGCTGCCTAGTGGGACTTGGCGGGGCCCTGCTAGGCTCGCTAGGGTAAGTCGCGGGGCAGATCTCGAGGGGATCCTAAAAATAGGAAGCTTGGAAAGTTCCACTTGTGGCTAGCAGCAATACGTATAGGTACCTTTCTCTAAGAACCTGCCCAGAATCCATTTATACGTTCGGCATTGAAGCAAGCAAACAAATTCTTGGGGCCGTCGGATTTTATATAAGAGGCAATCGCTTTTATGTTGTCGGTTCCCGGACCCGATAAAGGAGCCTAAGCCGGAGATAACGATTTCTTAGCCATGCCTCTTATGGTTAAAAGATGGAAGGGTTCTAGAATTTAGAATTTCGGCCTCGACCTTGCCCGATCCGGAATACAGCGATAGACCGGGTCACGTCGGAGCCGCTTGCGGGTATGAGTGATGACATTAGCAACCTTATCTCTTCGCTACGATTCACTATCCGTCGGTGAGCTCCTTAACCTAGGAGCTATCGGGGTTATTAGGGCGATCAGACTGTGATGCTTAGTCGCCCTACCCGACAATCCAATCAACATTCCTCAAAGGATCTAACAGCTGCCGCGATGGCCTGATGACGGGAGACCTAGACGAAGTAAAGCAGCATTGGGCTCGTTGAGGGCGTAGAGCTCATGATATCGTTAAACATGGAATGGTACTACCTCGACAACGCCATACACCACCAATGTCTCAAGACTTATCTTTCCGTTGCCGGAGCATTTCACAACGAAGCCATGATGAATTGACCGGTTCCTTGCCGTCGAGCCGTCGCGTGCATGCTAGTGGCACATAAAAGGTGTTTGAAATTCGGTTTGAGCGGCAGGTTGATGTATTCTTATAGTATTATACCGTGTATGATATAGACGTCTAATAACTTCGTGACACGCGGGACAAGCCAACGTAATGGATTCTCATTGGGGCATTTACTTATCTACTCAGAGGGATACATACCTATCACCTATTATGTGTTACTTACTCAGGACGTGCTCTTGACTAATCAATCTAGACTTCACAGAGACCTGGCGTGTATGCAACTGCCACGATACCGGTATTAATTGCAGTGTCAAGCTTTCAGTAGACTCCAATAGAAACGGCAGCCGAAGTTAGAATGATAAGTGCCAAGTAAGCAGACCTGACAAGCAAAAGCCAAGACGGTCGAAAAGACTACAATGGCTGCTTGCGATGCAGCGATGCTACCGATGTTACCGGGTTGCCTGAGTTCGCCACCGCCAAGGATCGTGATGTCGATGTTCACTACCGCTCAAGCTTGGAGAGACGCGGTTATATATGCAAATGGGAATGGTCAGCAACTAGAAACGGAGCATGGATGATTAAGGTGTTTGTACCTATCGGACATCGAGAATCAACTGCCACTGTCCGGTTTAGGCAATACAAAGCAAAGTAACGAACAAAAGCCGGGCTCGAAAGATGAGATCTTTGCAGTAGGTGCCATCGCGTTGCCTGATCGACGGGATTATCGATTTCTGATTGGACGTTTAGTGAAATTTACTAGATTGCTCCCGTCTGCATGTCACCTTGATCTACTTGAAATGCCCGCTCTGTCGTTCCATTCGAAGCTGTTCGTCCGTAAATATCATTATATCCTACGAGACTTTGGGCACCATATACGACCGTTCTATGTAAGGTGTAAGCGGTAGGGAGGGGAGGGGGAAAGCCTGACCTCCTACCGTACCTGGCAGGCTTGTCGTCGAGTCGGACGTATCATCGTCGACCCTGAGCAAGTTTAACCCCACACGAACAAAATATTCTTCTTTCGTCGTAAATGAGCGGATTATGATACGCGACTAGTCAACCAACAACTCTGAGCCTTTCTTTGTTACCAGTTACCAATTACCAGTTACCAGTAGGACAGGGGAATCCACCCTTATACATACGATGTATATATAAATATATATATACCTATATATATACATGATAAAGTTGGGTAACCTTTGGAAGACTTGGACAACTTGACTCGAGTCGGAACGAAGGAGCCCCGCCAAAAATTATATAGCGGTCTGGGAGGTACGTCCTCCCACTAAGCTCGCTGCAAGGTGTTCCGCCGCCCCAGTCGGACGGCGTCGCGGACTATTCGAAGTGGAAGCAGCGGCTCCCCACTAAGAATAATACATAGTAGCATTAAATAGTAGATGGGTTGAAATCAAGTAACCACCTTAAGGTAGTCACCATCTGGGCACCTGGGCACCTTGCACCTTGCACCTGGGCATTTTATCAATAATCTGTCTAACATCGACTGTAACTTCCCTCCCCAACTTCCTATTCGTTATTTAGTTAGGTAGGTACGTTCTGAACAATCTTGACGAGAGCGCATTGCTCTCACTCTTTCTCTCTTCCCTCTTCTTCTTCTTCCCTTCAACCCCCATTCATTCATTCATTCCTTCTTCCAACTTATCACGAAGCTCAGAATTCCAACGTGCTGCATCCATTGTCCGATCTTGATCCAACCGGCTTGCTCCTTTGAGAGCATACGACCGGAACCTCCCCTAAATAAAGCCACATTTCTATTTCTAATTCCAAATCGTGCATAGCGACCGTCAGACCAATATAGCCCGACACCTGTCGTTACCTACTACCTACGGACTTTGGAACCCTTTTGACAAGTATAGCGGGACGTGCCCCTCGTCCTACGCACACACGCTCGTCGCGCGCACAGAAAATAAAACCGAACCTTGCGACCTGGCGACCTGGCTGGCAACCTGCCAACCTTGCACATAGCCTAACGCTGTATAACAATCCGATCAGGCTATTCTTCGTATGCCAGGTAGGTGTCGTTTATGCATTCCTATTCTTCTATGGTTTACATATAGTTCTTCTTCTTCTACATCTACATCTCCTACATTTCCTACATAGGTACCTACTTATAGTCGTACACATATACCTACCACCTACCTACTCACGCATAGTCAGTCCTACATCACTCGTACATATCCCCATACTTACACATCCATACACGCATCCATACACACGCATACGCATGTATCTACTACCCTAAAAACTACCCTAAGCTACCCTAATACTGTATATTATGTACGGTGAGACGGCAGCCCTCGTTGCTTGGCGCGCTACCAAAAGCTCCACTAGAGTCTAGCACGTTCTTCTGACCTCTTCCTTGGCCCCAGGGCCCTTCTCTTGGGTTATGTCCCCATGTCTTATCTTCCCTTTTTATTTTAACCTTACTCATCCACCGTTCGCCGCATCTCAGACGAAGCAGACGAACAGCTTCTCCCCGCATTTTCCTTTGCTCTGGTGTATGTATTACCCCCAAAAAGAGAGGAGAAAAGGGGAAAAATTATTAGACGGACCAAAAATAATAATAGACGGCCCCAAACCTTCGCGATCGTCATCATTATCAACTTCCCTCCCTTCGCACATCTCTTACCTCATCCTCTCCTCCGCAACTCCCCGGCCTACCTGAGAGTTGCAATCAATTTCCCCAGCTTCCAACCCCCCCGCCGGATTCAGCATTCTACTGATCAACTGCCGACCCTCATACATGTACGACCTCAATCCGCGTAGGACCCGTCGCTGATTCTTCCGACCTGCAATTTAGATTAATTACATTACATCCAGCCTCAACCTCGTTAGCATAGCCTCTTACGCAACACTGCCAGTCCTACCTTTGCTCCCGACGTCCCCTTTTGACTGCGACAGCATCCTACCCCATCCTTCACCTCGTCGTCCTCTCCCGCAACTCCCCGACACCTACGAAAGACTGGCGCTCACTCTACGCCCCAGCTACAAAGACGGAGAACAAAACGGCTCCCACTTCCTCCGCCGCGCTCCTCCTCTCTGTCCTTGACCGACTGTTTCATCCTCCCTAGCACCGAGCTGGACATTAACGAAGAATACTATCCGACCCGTCGCTAATCTACGATCGACATATCGGTGGGCGCTTGGGCTTCCTATTCTTGCTTTCTGTTTCCGCCTAAATCAACAATAAAAAAAACCTGCATTGCGAAGCTGGACTAATACTCATTGAGCATCGTCAATACCGGATACGAGACGATGGGAAACCAAGCCTCTAAAGAGGGGGGGAGCGGCAAGGGCTCAGGCGCATCCTCCGGAGACCGCGCCGAAAACCTGCAATCGTATCCCTCATTTGGAAAATCGGAAACCAAGGATTCTACCCGCTCATTTAAGAACCTCCGATCGAAAATTCCTGGTGGTGGGAAGACGGATAGTCCACGAAGCTCGGCGATTATATCCAACGGGGATACTGTTGGGGACAAATCGGACGCGGCTTCTGTAAAATCTGCGCGGAGCAGTAAATCTAGGACAGGCCGTGCTGACTCAGTCACTTCCCCAGCATCCCCGCGATCACCGGACGCAAGCAACTCCCACCTAGGTGATAACCAACCACCCCCTTCTCCTGTCCAATCCGCGTCCATCAGGGCCGGTCACGGCGACATACATGCTGCCCAAGCTTGTGGCGAGGTGGACCACGTATCCGATCAACCGCCCACTGGGGTCGTGAACCCAAACCCGCATATACAGCAGCAGCCCGGAGCACCCATCTTAGTGAAGAAGGAGAATACTATTAACCCTATCATATCCGTGCCCGGAACACCCTCGAAGGATGATTCCCCCACCGGAGTTGCTATGAGTGACATCAAGGATATCGACCTTGATGATTTCATTAAGCGGCTCCTAGACGCTGCGTACGCCGGGAAAGTAACAAAGAGCGTATGTCTTAAGAATGCCGAAATTGTCGCCATCTGCCAAAGGGCACGAGAATGCTTTTTATCCCAGCCTGCGCTGCTGGAGCTTGATGCGCCGGTCAAGATCGTCGGCGACGTTCACGGCCAGTATACCGATCTGATTCGAATGTTCGAGATGTGCGGGTTTCCGCCGAGTGCGAACTATCTTTTCCTCGGAGACTACGTTGACAGGGGCAAACAGTCCTTGGAGACGATCTTACTTCTACTGTGCTATAAGCTGAAGTATCCCGAGAATTTCTTCCTCCTGAGGGGAAATCATGAATGTGCCAATGTTACAAGAGTCTACGGCTTTTACGACGAATGCAAGCGAAGGTGCAACGTTAAGATCTGGAAGACGTTCATTGATTGCTTTAACACACTTCCGATCGCCGCTATCGTTGCAGGAAAGATATTCTGTGTTCATGGGGGGCTGTCTCCGGCCCTGAGCCATATGGACGATATCCGTAATATTGCTCGTCCTACCGATGTCCCCGATTACGGTCTCCTGAACGACTTGCTATGGTCCGATCCCGCCGATATGGAAGCAGACTGGGAGGCCAACGAGAGAGGTGTCAGCTACTGTTTTGGTAAGAGGGTTATCACCGACTTTCTAGCAGCCCACGACTTCGATCTCGTCTGCCGAGCACACATGGTCGTCGAAGACGGCTACGAATTTTTTAATGACAGAGTTTTAGTCACTGTCTTTAGCGCACCAAACGTAAGGATGCTCTGTCCATCTGTGGCACCATATGCTAACTATTCATGTGCTAGTATTGCGGCGAATTCGATAACTGGGGAGCTGTCATGTCCGTGTCCTCGGAGCTCTTATGCAGCTTCGAACTTCTGAAGCCACTCGATTCCTCTGCGCTCAAGAGTCATATTAAGAAAGGCCGTAACAAGCGCAACAATATGCTGAATAGCCCGGTACGTGATAACTCACCGTTTAAGTCCACCCGCAAAAGAGTATTCCCGACTGACACTTTTCTTTATTAGCCGGCTAGCGTATATCCCCAGAGCGTATAAATCTTCTCTGAAGGGCTTCTCGAGAGAAGGCCTTCGTGAAGTAATCATACCGACGAGTTCATTTCGCATGGAAACGAGTTGAAGGGCCCTAAGGGTTAAAGTATGGACCAGAGATGCATCCTTACGCCTACGGGCCTCCTTTCGTTTCGAATCATGACACTGCTAGAAGATAACCAAGAACTGCGGTGTACGAGGGAAGGGACGGAATTTAGCGGCAAGCTCTGACGCCAAAGTCGAACTTAGCCCAGTCAACCCAACCCCAAGGCAGCCTGTGCCGTTGGAATGGGAGGCGAGGGTGTAGCAATCCTTGCAAGCAAGAGCAAGCCAGAAATGGTTTTGCTCGAGAAATAACATCTGTCGAAAACTAACTAAAGCTCGGGAAGTCTATTGTTTATCTATCCCCGATAGCTACGGGTGGCTTAAGAGGGAACCAGATTCCTTCCCGCGTTTCTAGGAAGGGAAAGGGGGAAATGGATGGTTGGATGGTTGGATGGCGCGTTATCACTTCAGTCCTTGATGTTATCGTGTACAGTATCAAGGTTTCGGTTAGGTTAATTACTACGAATGAGTATGCTTGGAGTTCGCGCATTAGTTATTAGGGGGACCAGATGGTTCCGAGCAAGTAAAGCAAAGCAAGCAATTACTAGGTTTAGGAGGTAGTTAATGAAAACGTGGGTGGTTTTTTATTGTATTTAATTTATTGGAAGGCAGCTTGTTTTGATATACGAGTGGTCATGCTCTTTGGTGACGAGTACGACTATAAACTTGAGTTGCTGTGTCTCATGTAATAGTGAACTAATTAGTCTGCGGGTTATGGTAAATGCGTCTTATCTAGTTGGTCGGTCATAAGACGTATGCTGCTTGCGGGAGCTTGGGTACATCTAGCGGTATTCACTTAGATGGCATAGGTTGTCTTGGTTAGTCATTATTATACAGTTTCGATGTATACGTCAGCGGTTAACTATAAGTTGAATTAGGCTATAGGTGGTTTGTATCTAGCATAACAAATCGGGTTGAGAGAGCATCTTGAGTTACATACATAGGTACCTAGGTAGCTAGGTACGCAGGGACGGGAACACACAAAAGGGGGTTGGTTAGACTACCTACCTAGGTAGGATAAGCCCTCTTTGGTTTGTCGTAGGTACCTAAATAAACAGGTAACTATTTTGTAAGACTATAGGAATTGTTAGCAAAACTAGGTTGACAATAGAAACATTTACTTCGTATAGATAGTTAGCTACCCCTGAGTACCTGAATGGTCATCTACGACACCGCAACGGTGTCCACGACGAAGTATTGAATTAGAAAAATGTATTGTTGAATTACTATACCACCCGCTCTCAAGGGCGATTAAGGGCCTCGTACCCAACAGAAATTATACTAGTTCTTGCAACCAACCCGCGCGCAATGCCAATGCAAAAGCTATTTCTACAGCCATGTCCGCGGACACTATTATATATCTCCTTGGGCCAAAAGTCGATTGTATTGTAAAACATAGATTAGGTAGGTACCTGGGTAGGTAGGTACTAGCTTACACCATAAGATGTAGCCGTGGATTAGATTTCAGGCCGAGTCGAGTATTGGATGGGATTAGAAATCTCCTCACTGCTTCGATAGAAAAATTCCTAATATTAGTTTGATATTGCTAAGTAGGAGAATCTTCGAAGAAGACCTAGGCTAATCATCGTACCTAACCGGTCTACGCCTGGCTCGCGAGCGGTCGATCGGTATGTCATCACCGCTGTCATCGGTACCGGCACCGGCGTGTCTGACTCCGTCGCTATCATTCCAACTTCCACCGTTATATTCATCATCGCCACTTGCGCCTTTTCTCGCGCGTCCTCTTTTAGACATGGGTCGTATGTCCGAGTCAGAGAGGTCGAGCCCGGGGTATGCGATGCCTGAATCTGGCGTTGATAATGGGCTAGATTCTACCACGTCTTTGGCCTGTCGTCGGGTTCGTGTTAGCGACGGCGTCTCTTTGCCAGCGGCTGAATCTGAGTCAAGCTCGAGCCGGGCTTCCGTATGCCTGAAACGGCTACTCTCTTGAGCGCTGCCTGGAGCCTGAACAGCAGTCTGTGTTCCCCCTATGACAACCGTGCCTCCTTCGACTCCTTTGGCCTCGATATTGGCTTCCCTCTCTCGCATTTCTTTTTCTCGCATCTCCTTCTCTCGCAGCTCTTTTTCTTTTATATGCTTCGGTTTCCTGCCCCGACGCTTGGGCGTAGTTATAGGCTTGCTCTCTACCACCAATGCTTTGTCAATTTCTTCAAGCGTAGCATCGTCAAGGAGTCTTCGTGGTTTCTTACGCTGCCGTTTCGGCGTTAACTCAAGCTCATTGCCTTCGTCTACCCCTTCGTCAGTTTCCTCGCGACTAGCAGCTGGAACTGGGAAACTCTTCCTAGCCTTTGGTGGGGCCCCCAGCCGCTTTCTTAAGCGCGATGGTTTACGAGTGGGTGATCCTTCACCAACGTTTACCATTACATCATCGTGAGAGTCAGTCCCAGGGCGGTACTCGCCCTCATCCAATTCTTCTTCGTCGACAAGGCCACGCTTGCGCTTGCGCCCCTTGGCGATACTGATGCTAGGGAGTGGCTCTTCCGAGGGTTCAAGAACCTCATCGTCGTCTTCCGGTTCTGACTCGACTTTAGCGAATGTCTTCTTTGGCTTGCGGCCCGGTTTACGACCTGGTTTTCTGCCTGGCTTGCGACCGGGTTTCTTTCTCGGCTTTTCAGCATCGTCCTGGCCCTTTTTGCGGGCCTGCTCCTTAGCCTTACGTCGCTTTTTCTCGGCTTTCTCTTCTTGCAAAAGCTTCTTAGTCAGATTTGGGAAGTTCTCGCCGTAATGGAAAAACAACTCTTCTCCAGCCTTGATCTCCCGCAGAGATGTGAATTTGATGCGATATTCGCCATTAACGTAGAGGATTCGCGGGGTAACATTACAGTTGGTTTCCTGGTGGTTGATATATCGGCTAAGATTGCCGTAGATAGCGGCGTCAACCCAAATGCCTTCTTGCTCTAGCAAGGTGAACAGATATGAGGAATTGGATGACTCGTCGAACACGTCTCCACGGCGTGCCTCACGGCGAACCCCTTCGTCCTGACTGATAAGCTCGCCAACATACTCGATGACAAACTCATCTTGTGCAATATCCTCAGTAGCAAAGAGGCCATAACCGGCAATCTTAGATCTTCCGAGCATGACTGACTTTGACCTACCTCGCTGAAGAGCGCAGTTTTGGCATCCAGCGGCATGTAGAGCATCATTATCCGCATTTGCTGGGTTGGCTCTCTCGGAAGCACCACAGCTTCCGCATAGAACAGGGTCACATTCGCGATTGAGCTGCACGCATATGCAAGGCCGATCTTTTTGCTTAGGGACACATGTCTTCCCATGAGAGTGACAGGCGCAACCGGTAAACTTGCTGGCGCAAATTGCTGCTGTGCATCGACAGAAGCGTTCGCACATAAGGCGGTTCTGAACGCACCTACAATTCTTCATCGTGCACGGCCCTTCGTGGTTACAAGGATCAAAACAGTCTTTCCTCTGGTGCTCATGAGTATTGGTATGATCTTGCCAATCCCCTATGAGCATTTTCTTCTTCCTATCATACCAAGGCAGCGGTTTCACTTGGACCTGTGGCGGGGGGTCCGCGCTGGGAACAGACAGATCAAGCTTATCGAGTTGACGGCTGACATCCCAGCAGGGCCGTCCAGTGGCCACAGAGGTAGCGCATTGTACCGGTATGTTCGTGTTGCTCAACGTCGAGAAGAATGATCTGAGGAGCATTATTTCACTGTCACTCCATGCACGGGCTCGCGTTCCCGGGCGCCCATTCAGAAAGCAGTCATCACCGCAAGGCTTTCTTATCTTGCGAGATGTAGGGCTATCTTCGATCCTTTCCTTGGGTTTCTTTGTAAGCTGTTGGCGGATCATAGGCGACAAACCGCCAACTACCTCGATAGAGAACCGCTTTCGTTCGTTATCGACACCGTATTCGCCATGTTCGCAGGAATGGCTGGTGCATATCAAGCAACCAAGCAGCGCGTAAGTTTCAAGAAAAGATTCAACCGTTGCTTGCTCTTCGGTGACTTTCGATTGGCTCGGGGTATCCTTCATCCATTTCTTAGAATCGACGATGGTATCAACCGACTTATCTAGTAAGAGGACGTCGCGAAGAGGCACAGCGCGCTCGCGCAGAAGAGGTGAGTTGAAGACTCGATCAAATGCTTCTGTGAAAATTCTGACAACTTTAGCCGATCGCGGAGACCCAGGCTCATCGTTATATGAGTTCAAGATACTCGACTTTTGCTGAGGAGTGACATTATCACTCTGGCTAGCCATATAGCGGATAAGGGTGGTCTTAGTACAGTTCTCAATATTGAGGCTAAGTCTATCCAGCCAAGAATCGAGGTATAATAGTAAGGTGGTTGCACGCTCCTTTTGAATGGTCTTTGTCACTTTTTGGTGCCGACTTAGCGTGGCAAACCCAGATGTCTTGTCCATGTTTTCTAAATTTTCCAGCCACCGGCGGTAGACGCCTTCTTCATTGTCTGCCAGATCCCGTAGATGGGGGACGTAAGTAAGCATAGTATTCGGAGAGAGGATATTCTTCCTAATCTCAACATGGTGGAAGCCATAAGAGGGGACCTTCTCGGCATCAGTTTTGATGCAAATGACCTGGTGATGTTCCTTTTTCTCTTGTTTGCCAGATCTACCATGGCCAAATTGCTGTGTGTTTGTTAGCATCTCACCCCTACTCTAGATGAGACCCGGACTTTGGGATCTCGAATAGCGTGGGCAACGAGTCCTTGGGAACAGACCTTGTATTTAATTTTTATCGTATCTGACGATCTCCCAACGCCTTCCAGGGGGGTGCGTTTCATATCCGCAAACCAATCCTTCTTACTCGTAAACTGCTGATTGGGCGCTTCTTTTTTCCAAGCCATATGAATCAAGCGAGCAGTAAGCTTGGCGCCGTCTGTGCCGATCTCTTCTGAGTACCCTCGTAGAGCTGCCACAACGTCATCGATAGACCAGAAAGACTTTCTCGGGGTTTGGATTTTAGGCGTTCGATGACTTCCAGGTTGCTGGTGCTGGCTGGAGGAAGGTGTAGTATCTGGTCCGTTCCTAGAGCTGCCGCTTGATCTAACCGGCAATGCAGCAGTCTTGCCATCTTGGCTTCTATGCTTTGATGCAGACCCTTTAGCGGACATAGGAGGAGTTGCAGCGCGAATCGATATAGAATGTTCCTCTATGGATGAAGGTTCCTGCTGTTCAGGTGACCTATCCGGAGGCTGTGGACTAGTAGGATTGCGAGGATGTACCCCTAATTGAGATTCAAATTGTGATAGTTGCGATAGTTCTGATAGCAAATGGGACTGCGACTGCGACTGCCCTTCTTGAGGTGTAGCCTCTGAGACATTATAATCCTCAGAATCTGAAACAACGGCCGTTAAGTCAATAGGAACTCTATCCATCTCGCTAGAACGCCTGCTGCTAGGCCGCACACCCTCGACTCCGCCCCTGTTTTCAATCCCCAACTCCAGATGAGAATTCTCCCGGAGTCCTCGTCCTCGTCCTCGTCTTCGTCCTTGAGTCTACCAAGGATGTTGTGGATATGACAGTATTCCATCCATTGTCTACTGTCTATTACGGGTAAGTAAATATGATCCCAAGAGTAAAAATTGTGGCTGTTTGGTCTCAGGTGTAAACGCGTCTCAAGTAATAATAAGAATATCTTAAAAAGGGGTTGGATTTAATGTTTATGATAGAAAACCCACGCCTATGTGGTACAATCACAGATAAATCAAGTCAGTGAAAAAAGAGACTTACTATTAAATCTTTAGGAAGTTGAAGTGATGCTAAATTAATAATTACAAGAGAAATGTGAATTTTATAAGTCTTGATTGACGCGTCGATAAGCCGAGACAACACGGGATGAACTAATAGGTAGGTGCTATCCTTATCTAATCGCTTATAATAGGAGTGTGGCTTCCTCTGTGGCTAGTGTCTTTAGCCTCTAGGAGGTATGTACATAGGTACCTAGGTACCTACCTACCTAACCTAGCCATTTCTCATAAATGGCAGTGACGGAATCATACTAGGTTAGGAGGTACTTAACTTAGATTGTCTTGCATTAATATAATAATAGTTACTCGGAAACACAAGTCTTAAAAATCTCTATCACACATAATACCTGATTACTCTTAGTTATTTCAACTATTCTTATTGACATTAATGTTGCAATTCATGATGCTCATTGGATCAATTACATAGTTGGGGTGATGTGGTCATATTATATGCCAGGCCAGGATTCGATTATCCGCTATTTAAACTTTTTCCTTCCGAGTCAAGCGGCATCACACGTTCTTTCTACTCTAGGAGAGCTACTAGTTCCTTTCTTAGGCAAGAGCTAATTTGTACGCATGCGATCCGTAATGAATGTTTAAGTGGAAGCACCTTCGAAGACGGCATGGGCTCAAGACTTGTGCGCCCCAAAGAACAAGATCGGAGCTAGAGGTACGCTACCCGTTAGGTCGACTTCCATGTTAGGATTAGCGATAAACACTAAGAGCTGGAAAAACACAATTCGGCAGTGATGACGTAGCAGTAAGGGACCAGCTCTCTTCTTGTTCCCACTTTTCGATTGTCTAACCTAAGCTCTTTGGCCCTAACAGCTCAAAACCCGTAGAGCCCCAAGACATCCATGGGGCCACTGGAATAACATCCCCATCTTACCCATCTTACCCATCTCCCATTCTTATTCTTAAATAGAAAAAAAGGTGTGTACACCTTACGTATGTGATCGCCCAAGACCCAAGACTCAAGACCCAAGACCCAAGTCCGTCCGCTTCTTTTAAAAACGAAGATCTCAAGACTAAAAGACTACATCCACACTTTTCACCATTTTCCTTACCTTTTGAAGTATTGCATTCCGTATTCCCGTTAATGAGCTCCAGTCTTCTTAGAACGAATATAGCAAAGTATTAACCATCGCATTACATTCTCCACCATAGTTGTCGACCCTCTTACATCGTCTTCAACATCACAGCTATATCCTCCCGAGCCGACCTTCCCAATACAATTGCAACCCGCTCGCTACTTGTTACCTATCCATCTCTCACAATGCATCGAACGTATTCTATGCGCCAGACTCGGGCGCCAACTGCCTCGCAGATCCAGGTAGGTCTTGTTGCCTAGCCAATGCGCTTCAAGGCGGGCAGACAGATGCACTGTTAACATTGTTGTCACAGAACCCCCCTCCCCCGCCATCGTCCACTAAGTCGGGCAGACTATTCGGAAGAGGTGGATTTGGTAGGTTTCCTCAGCACTCCCCAAACTTACGACCATACCGTTCATGATGGGTTCTGGCATTTCCATACAAAACCAGTTCACTAACAAGAAGCATCAAGGACATGCGCTCCGTCGAAATGCCGCCGGCGCTTTCGGGCCCGACCTAGCCAAGAAGTTGACCCAACTTGTCAAAATGGAAAAGAACGTAATGAGGAGCCTGGAGCTTGTCGCAAAGGAGCGCATGGAGGTTGCCGTATGTAGAATCTATCCCCAAAGGATTGCGCCCGCTAAAAAGGTTATATCCAGCAACAACTCTCACTCTGGGGTGAAGCTGGCGACGAAGACGTCTCTGACGTTACTGACAAGCTTGGTGTATTGATCTATGAAATTGGCGAACTCGAGGACCAGTATGTCGACCGATATGACCAGTATCGCGTGACTATGAAGAGCATCAGAAATATCGAGGCATCCGTGCAGCCTAGCCGAGACCGTAAGTACCGTACCCTTCGCAAAGAACCCACCATAGCGATCAACACCAGCTAATGCCATAACAGGAAAGCAGAAGATTGCCGATCAAATAGCCCAGCTCAAATACAAAGAGCCCAACTCGCCCAAAATAGTTGTTCTTGAGCAGGAACTTGTTCGCGCCGAAGCTGAATCGCTTGTGGCCGAGGCCCAGCTGTCTAACATTACTCGTGAGAAGCTAAAGGCGGCATATACCTACCAGTTTGACGCCCTGCAAGAGCACTGCGAAAAAGTTGCAATCATCGCAGGCTATGGAAAGCACCTTCTTGAGCTCATCGACGATACGCCAGTGACTCCCGGCGAGACTCGCGCTGCTTACGACGGTTATGAGGCTAGCAAGGCCATTATTCAAGACTGCGAAGATGCACTAACTAACTGGGTGTCATCAAACGCAGCCGTGAACCCAAAGCTATCCACACGCGCCCGTACGCTCTCTATGCGCCGCCGAAACAACATTAAAGCCAGATCAGAAGGCTTGGATCTGTCCGCCCAAGACGCCCCGCTTAACGACCGCGAGTCCTGGGTCGCGGCTGGGGAGCACCGGAACCACGAGTATGAGGAAGAAGAGGAACAGGAGGACGATCAGGCCCATTCCATACTGGATTCTGACAGTGGCTTGAACGGCGAGCAGCAGCACCGAGGCCGCGCCCCTGAGATGGCTGCCTAGTAGGCTGCTTAATAACCCATCTCCGGCTCCAGTGGCTGACGGTAATTCACTAGTAATGTTTAATACGAGGAAAGGTTTACAGCAGCAGGTGCAGGCGAGGTCGGACACGGTGTGGTAGTATAGCACTCCTTGGGGCACACGACATGTCATCACAGGACATTGATTATTGGTTCCGGTCTCGAGGAGACCAACTTACTTAGACTCGCCCTTTTGAGCACTGCTTTGCCTGGATGAAACGATAGGACGAACAACGACTGGACGGGGCGGTGACGAACACACACACATATACACACGTAATAGGAACTGGACAGCACGGATGACGGGATGAGGGAGAGCGGGAGAAACACGTTTTTGCAAATAATACAAAGAATGGTGATTACTTACTTACTTACCTACCTACTTGCTACTTGTTTGCTCCCTTAATGCACTCCTCCTCACAAATAACCAGGCAACAAACAGTGTTTTTCCCCGTCTTGTACTTATAACTAGTGGCAAAAAGAGAGAGATCTGGCTATGCCTTTGGAGGAGTGATGATATACGAGATGAGCTTTCATGCGAGAGTAACAACCAATTATCGTGACTTCTCACGCCAAGCTATATGTTGTCTATTATTCGCTCGCACCTTGTAATTACCTAGGTTAGGTACCTAACCTAGGTAGGTACCTTAGGTAGTTTGGTATTTGTGCGGTAATAGGCCCTGGCCCTGGTACTTTAGGTATAAGAGATATCTAAAGGTGGATGATAATCCACAAGAACATGTCTACCTCTCAAACATAGGCTTTGATATTAAGTCGATGAATGGTCCCCGTCCTAGTTACACGGCTATATAGCCTCTGTTGATTACCATAATTTGGTTCTTCTTGTATCCTCCCCAAACCCATATCTTGAGGTGCCCTTCCAATAAGGAATATTATAATTCGAAGGTTATGTCCACTTCTCTAAGCTATACAATGATATCCCAAGAGGTAATAAGCAAAAAGAAATCATAGATCCCCTATCCTCAATAGTTGTACATAAAGCACACGGAATCCATACATTCATATTCGCAGTAACCCACAACGAATAATATCTTATTTATTTCGTAATATATGGAAAGCCCCAATCTCATGATGCCACTGGGGCCCTACCTTGGCCATAGTTCAATCTCCTAAACGTGTATACTTTTATTTAATCTGTCTTGACTTTAGCACTTGATCCTGTCTTGTTCCTATATTTAAGTATACGTCGCCCTGTTCCCTAGCAGGGTCTTTAAGCTCTTCTCGCTCGCCAATTCCTGTTTGCCGCGGCCGCTCATTCCCAACTTCTGCTTCAGGCGGCGGACCAAGCTACCACTCTCTGGACGGGGAGGTTCCATGCCAAATGATCGGCCCATGTACGGCCCCTCATCTGTAAACGCTACCCTCTGGGCCCTTGCTCTGCGGTTCTCCCAACCGTCTGTTGGACTATCGGTTGCGTGATATATAGCCACCACTTGTCCGCCTATATTGAGGAATGATCCATGGCCTGGCCCAAAGGGGCCGGTCCCATGTCTTCGCGTCTGAACGAGCGGCTCTTCCCCTTTCCGCCACGAATCCGGATCTAATGGGTCACCGCCTATATACTGCAATAGTCCCATCTTGTATTCATGGGTCCAGCTGCCAGCACATGAGTAGACCAAACCCTGCCAAGAGATACCTCCGTCAGGCGAGCTCAAGAACTGCGGTCCCTCATTGATTCCATGGTCTGTGCCGTTACCTTCGCGTGTAATTTCCCAGGGATGTTGCGGGCGGGATATGACGACGGCAGGACTAGCAGCGCTTGTTGGGTCGTTGAGTTTCATAATATACAGCTGCTGTACGAGGTCCGACGAATTATCAGGATCGTCGAGAGGCCAGCCCGAATATACAAAGTACAGTTGCCCATTCATCTCGAATACAGTACCGTCGATTGCCCAGTGATCCGGCATCTCGTTAATACGACCTAGGAATTCCCATTGAGCTCGGCAAGGGTCCTCTGATGCTGGTGGTCCTCCCAGGACATACATCCGGTGGCTCTTGTTCCCATGAGCCGGGTTCGCGGCGGCGTAGTAGACGTACCATCGGCCATGCAAAGCGTGAAGCTCGGGAGCCCAAAGATCGGCGGAGTGGTCGGTGCCCTGCGGAGGAGTCCTAGTGTTAAAGTTAGGGCCTTGACTACCTGAAAGAGATATACCATTAAGGGATGTAGGGTATACCAAATTACATGTCTAGCAGCAGAGCTCTCGATGTCAGCCAGGCTGCGAGATGACCATATCTCAACCCTATTTCCGGCGGTGAAGGTCTTGGTACGAAGTTAGTAGTGCCACCTTATCAAGAACACATAAGGCAGTGGTAGTATCGGTAGCCTACCAGGTAGTAGCGGCCCCTGAAGAGGGTTACGAAGGGGTCCGGAGTACCGATAGAAGTAATAGTGAGCGTAGAGTTATCGTATTGCATAGCTGCGGGATTCTCCATCGACATTATCGAGGCCAACGCGCGGCTCGCACCCGCTAGGGCGTCCCGGAGAAAGATATAGAGCATTTGCCCCTCTTGGTTGACTTTCGGCTGGTGGCGTAGTTTTAAAACTGTGCTCGTTTCAGTATGCCCGGTCTGCGAGTATGAAATTAGGTTCCGTTCGTAAGATGAAAAATAAAAATAAGAAAAAAAGGTTAAAAGTTGTGCCTAAGATGAAGAATAAGTAGATCAAAAGACGAACTAGGTGAAAAGCACCAACTATCGTTAGATTTCTGACTGATGTAAGGTTATATAGGAGGTCGTCTAGTGATGGTAGCTGACGACGCGAGTGGAGAGGGTGGACAGGGGGACAGGATCACAGTCTGCCTTTTTGAGGGTTGATTGTACATCACCAGGTGAAGCAGACATGAAGGTATGATTCGGAAGATGACTCGATATTTAACAAAATTCCAAATTTGTGTGTAACGGACGACACCGCAGTTGCCCGAACATGACCGCGTAAGTTCCCCCTTAGCTTCTCTCCCCCCTCCCTCTTTCTTCCCTCTTCCCTCTTCCCCCTTCCCCCTTCCCCCTTCCCCCTTCTGCCCCTTCTATCCCTTCTACCCTTCATGTCCCTTCCCTCTCCTCTTTCGATAACTTCCCAACGTAAATCCTTGCTTACTGTAACCATCATAGTTGGGTTCCCAGCATAACATTTACAGTTTTCGGTTGCACAATGATAAGGTACATTCAATTGTGTTCCAATGCCATAACAAAACAAACAAATCCATCCCAGCGCCGCGCTCCGCTTAGCCCAATATTCCTAACCCTAAAACAATTCATTTTGCATAGAGAGCGTGCCTCCCGAACGCCCTCGATAAAACCAATGGTATAATGACAAATGAACAGGCAGTCAGTCCGACGTAAAACTCATTTCTAACCCATGCAGCCTCCCCGAGGCAGCTTAGTCTTTCTAAGCATGGCATGATCCATTGCTTATAATGCAAACATTTGCGAACGCTGTGAAGAGCGAAACCCAAAGTAACGCCTCAGTAAAAGTCTCCGGCGTACGCATGCTCTGCCTCCCATTTAAGGAAATCTCCCAGGTCGTGTCCAAGGTTATATCCCATCGGGACAACATCCATATCGTCCCCGCTCGGGCTTCGAATAACTCGGAGGTCCAGCATAGGGCTCTGTGGAAGACTAGCATAGCTCTCCCGGCTGTTATATTCTTTAGATTGGTCAAAAATCTCATCGCCTATACTCATCCTCGAAGTATCTAGCTCAAGCCCGGATATATCGTAGTCAGGTTGATGAATTTCAGGTACTGTTTTCTGTCCGGGCGTCTGCCAGTGGTAATGCTGGTTGTATGTGTTGCTATCCTTCTCGGTCTCGTTGTATGACACTTCCGAGCAATCCTCGCCTGATGTCATGCTCATAGGGCTATCGGCTTCAATAGGGTGGTCTAGGAGCCCTCCGGGGCTGCTGAACTTCCATGACCCAAACCATTCCACGATCTCTGCAGCCTCTTCCGCCTCCCTGCGGCGGATTATGTCGTCGCTTTCAGAGAACCAGTCTCCGGCGCCCCCGGAAATGGCCATCTGGAATGCTGTCCAGTCCAGGCCATCATCCGCTCCGATTTTAACATCTGCTATTAGATCAGACTTGGCTAGTCGGATTGGACCATGTCGGAAAATAGGGCTGGTCATGGAACACGGCGATGATTGAAGGAAAACGTAATTTGAATCTGCTACCATATCTCGGGAAAATCTGAGATCGTGACCGACAAACAATTCATTTGTAGGCGTCAAGATGACCGCCGTCTCTGGGATGCTAGGCAGTGATGCCTTTTGACTTCTTGCAGCAAATCGTGCAGCCTGTCTCATTGGTGGTGTTTGGAAAGTGGCATTTTTATTTTGCGCCGGTTCTTCTCCTATATCCGTCTGTAATGCCGACGTTGATACCGGTGTAGGAAGCTCGACGGGGCCATATTCATTGCGCCCCTCTGAGGAAGAACCACTCCAGAAAACAAGGTTGAAGGGTAATGCCATGTGTTTTTCTCCAGTTGGCGTATCAAGGTCGAGTGACACACTAGCCGACCCAATTCGGGAAGACAGATCTTCAAGGTGGAAGGGCTCGATCGGTGTATCGGTCGACTCAGTATCAATCGTCTCAATTGACTTCTCGGGCTGTATTGACTGGGCCGGCTGGACCGGCTGGGTGGATTGGGTGGACTGTGTAGGTTGAGTTACTTTAACCGACTTTTCTGACTGCATTGTCGATATCCTACGCAACCTGTACTCTTCCAGTTGGTCCGGTGTGAGCATTTCATCTACCTCAATCTTCTGGAAGAGTTTCCCACTAAAGAGATCAGTCACATTGTCCGAGAAGTTCCATATTGGGCCGCTCTTCGCCGCCGACTTGGACGCGGCAGGCTTCCGGCTCGGCTTCATCGGCTTCACCTTCTTAGACTTCTTTGACCTCTTCCTCTTAACCCCGCTATTCACTGATGGATTCCGTCGAGGTGAGTAGACGGGGGTAGCAGCGGGTTTGGGTGAAGCGATAATTTCCGGAGAAGCGACTGCTTGAGGTCGCGGACTCTCTACTCGAGTGTGAGGAGCCAAAGGTGCTGGCCTTAGAACAGGTGACGATTCAGGAGTAGGAAGCGACGGTAGTGCTTTTGTCGAATTATTCGTGACTTGCACTTCAACGAGAGCGCTGCCGACTGCTCTGAATGCCTCATCTGCCTCTTGTATAAGTTGCTGAATGTTATCTGTAATGCTTGAGAATGATTCCTGCCGTCGCAGTTGTTGCTGCAACGCTGCCGCTTTAATTTCTGGTCGTAGAGATAAAGCTTCTATGTAATCCAAATTCGAGCTTGATAGTTCCGCCTGACGTCTAAGGGAATCTGGGGACTCGGAGTAGTTCTTAGGAGGAGGCGGTGGTGGAAAGTCGTCGCCTCCATAGCTTGACACGCTAGAAAGCTGGAGTGATTCTTGGCTTCTATCTTCCTTTGACGATATAGAACAAAGAGGCGACTTAGACCTCTTTGAGTCGATTGATTGTGACAAGTAAGAGTCGTTGTGGCGCTCACAGCTATTCAAGGAACTAGACCTGGACCGCGGCGGCGTGTCGTATGGCGGCAATGGTGGCAGAGGATCCAGGATGTCATGAATGCCCCGTTCCCCACCAACCATAATCGGTGGCGGCGGCCGTCTCTTACTATAGGTTGTCCGCCTCTTAGGAAGTGCACTGCTGTCTATCCGTCCCGCCCTTTGATCCCATCTTTCGGTATCAACCGAAACCCCATCCTCAAATTCATCTTGAACTCGCCTTGGAGATATGAGCCTTCGAATGCTAACGCCTGATCTGGATAGCATCGTGTGTGGAGGCAGACGCAAGGGAAATCAGACAAGTAGAAGGAAACCAGCATATGGGGGAGAAGACTCGACATATATTGAGGTGGGATCTACGTTTGGTGGGTGGCACAAGGCTCTGCAACCAAGGAAAAGGGCCAGCTGCATGCTACATATGCAACATAGTGATTATTACTTGAGCGTCTTGTCATTCTACACCATGCAGTGGCACATGTACTTAGGTAGTATACATGAGAAAGGAAGGCATCTTGACGGAATGCGGCGGACGACCCTGGTCACTTAGCTTCTCCGCTACGTACTTCACTTAGAGTAGGTACTCTTGTACGGCGTACGCGAGTGTGGCTCTGTGTGTGAGAAAGGAGGCCCTGCCAGCCTGCGGAGCGGGAAACAATGGGGGTCCTACAGAAAAGAGACAAGCCTGGCAGCCCAGTTTGGAGCAAGGGGGTATTCAGCAGGGACATCGTTATTTTTATCAACCATTGGTCCACTCGGGAATTACTTCTTGCGCAATTCATGTTTCTGTATGGGCTTTTAGTCCCTGCTCGATACGGATCGGCCGGGATATTGGTGACGATACGTACCCCGTGAGCCGATCTGGATCATGGCAGCAGGGAGCTAACGACTACCCATGACACGCCAGTCGAGCATCAAAGTAGAAGTCCAACTGCCATGCCAGGCATGCTATCGTGAGGTTGCATCCCTACGGGGGAAGTGGATTGAATACTGTCGCAAAACGGACAAGATAGGCATATTTTGAAATGACGGTCATTATGCCTCGCTAATTTGCTAGTTCAACTAACTAGCGGACAATATGCGGTGTTTCCTGCCCAGGGTCTATCCCACTCGCGATCATCTGAATTGCATGTGCGCCTGCGTCGTAGTAATACACTATTGGGTAGCAGGACACCAAAGTGTTTCCTAAGATCGCGATAGTGAAGATGGACCCGGGAAGACGCCTGGGATACGGAATGGGCTACCGAACTACAGAGTACGATATCTCCGTTGTACGAAAGCCAACGGGAGGTCGGTATTGGATCCTGGCGTACTTGAAGGTATTCAGCACCGCCCACATTGTGAACTTCCCAATTGAGGGGTAAATGGTGACATGAGTTGGAGTGTTGGCAGAGTTGAGATACGGTACGGACCAGGGGACGAAACTCTCTAACTGATGTAGAAAGGTAGAATGGGATGCTACGTAAGATGGCCAAGGAATTGAATGTCCCCTTGAACAATACATACACTCTATTAGGTACCTAATAGAGACATTCGACTCGCGCAATATTCCCGGATTCATAAATCGCATCCGCTATGGGAAGCCACCTAATAAATTGACTGAAAGCGAAGACGTACTAGAACGGCGCTCCTACCAACGCCGAGTCTTTAGGATATTTCAGCTAGGACAGACCAGGCCAGGCCAGGCAGACACATCGGTTCAAACCAATTGAATTGGTAGAGGGTTAAAAGGGTTAACAAAGAGAATTAGGGTCGTACGGAAAGCACCTAGGTTAGGTGTAACGTATCGAAGAAGCGGAAACAATATTGGTTGAGGGACGAAAAGGGTAGATACATGTACATCTGAAGCACAGGGATTGAGGGTTGAGGGTTGAAGATTGAAGGTTGAAAGTTGAAGGGTACAGAATTGAACACCCCTCCATCCCCTCCTAAGGAACTCGCTCCCTCGAGTTTAACAGTTTAGCGTGAACCTTTTCCTGCCTTTTTAGTACATTAGGTACCTAGGTACATATAGGGTTCTCCACCTTTTGTTTTACATACCATCGAATACGTACATTAGGTACCTACATGTATGTAATGTACAAACAGCCCTACCTGTCCGCCGCCCGCCTAGTGTACGTAGCACACATTGATGTAATACAACTACCTACCTAGGTACATATCATACCTACCTAGGTTAGGTAGGTACCTACCTACATATACAAAACATAACCTACAGTAAGCACATAGCACGAGACAGCCACCTCCGTCCGCCTTTTCGTATAAGGATACCTAATACTTGAGACGGCAGAAAGCGGATGTAGGGGGAGAGAGAGAACCAATTTCGAGCATCATAACATAAATCGTCTGTTCGGTTTTCAATACCCGATACAGGGATTTCCCATGCGGCAATCCGCTCGCTGCAGGAAAAACTGAGCCACCACCATTTTTACATATATACAGGTAGGTACCTAGGTATGTAAGTGCCTAAGGTATGGGACCTTACCTACATAGACGTGTACGCGGAATATCGTTGATTCTCGGTAAGTCATCGCATACCCGCTCACTTCCATCCATAACTCCCAACAGCGTCAGTCAAACGCGCATCGCCCATCGCGCATATACGCACACACATAAGTTAAAGTGGCTTCTCGTAATGGGCCGTCTTATGATAGGTAGGTAGGTACCTATCAACCTTAGGTATGCTGCCTGTTTCCGTCGACTCGATGATGCGAACGACACCTGAGTCTTAGGAATAAGCGCCAAGGGGAGCTGACGAACGTGGGGGCCGAACAATGCGATAGGCCTCTACCCAGCTAGCCGTGGCCGTGGCCGTGGCAGACGCGGCCGTGCGAATTGAGGCCGTGGTCTGTCTATCCGTTTGCCGAAGCCGATGCAGGCAGGATACGTACGTAGGATCCCAGAAGCAAAGCAGAGCAGCGCAATACGCACAGGTACTACCCCACAATCGTCGACAAATCTTTACTATGTAATCAGCGCCTATATATCCTTACTGGCAAAGGTTGTGATACTTCGTAACAGAATCCTATCAGATGCGCAATATCGTAACATGATTAATGATTATTGACTTTCTTTTCTTTTCTTTTTCGTTCTCTCCCAACCCATACAACTAGACCAATTGTTCACGCCGGGATACAACAGAAGGGATACGGCAGATACGCTATTGATGGAGTCATATAAGTTAGATAGGTAGGCCAAAAGATTCCAAAGCTCAGCAGCACATCTCACTAATCAATAATCATCCACTAATTCGTACGGTTGCATCTACCTCTGTAAGCTGATTCAACACCGCCCTCCAGATTAGGTCATAGGGTGCGGCGCTTAAGTTCAAGGTGCCTTACCTCATATTCATAACCCTGCGCATTTTGATCTTTTCGGTGGCTCAGCCTTTTTCTTTTTTCTTCTGTCCAGCTACATCATTGTCAGATCGCGGCCGTAAACTGCATATTATTCTCCACTCATCCACAAGTGTAGGCAGAGTCATATTCTGTATACCGCCGTAGCCATTAGTCAATTCTTCGTATCCAAATTAGTACGAACACGTTTCTATATTTCAATTTCAATAATAGGTCGTTATAATAACCACGAATTATAATATTTAGCTATTATGTAATTGCGATGAAGAAGACTAGTTTGGCATGGCTTAGCGGTCCGAATGTTAGTACGGTGGGGATTGATATTAATACCAGCAGCCCACCCAACTAAAAAAGACCCTTAAGCTAGCCTGTTTGCCTAATAAATATTGTCTATAATTGCTATGCGGAAAACGGGAGGTCTTGGACAATATTACCTAATTCAAGGTTTAAATCCCAATATTAGTTGTGTATAATTGTGATATTAGCCTACAAAGAAACATGTCACCTACCTTTTTGAGGTAAGAATGTTATTAATTACGTTAACTAGCTTGCTTTCCTAAGTTAAATTTGGTTGTAGAAGGATTAAATTTCTACGGCGAAGAAAACCTTACTAGCTTGCATTTACCTTAGGTTAGTTATTAAGCTTTACCTAAAGCTACCTGTCAGCATACGATAGCCTCCTTTTGCTTCCCTTTCGAGAAAAACGAGTAGCTTCCTCGGTAGGAGTCGCCAGAGACATCCAAAGCTTAAGCTATCGGCTTTAGTCTTCAACGTATTTCATCGGGAAGTTTCGCTAGTAAACCTTCCCAATTAGCACCATTGGTTATGTCATAACTAGATTATCCAATACATCATCTCAAAGAAGACTACTAACATACTTCTGACTGAGCTACGACTTCATTGATGATGCCTGCATGAGTTTGACGTCATCCGAAAATTAACTAGATCTACTCATCAACCAAGCAGATCAGCGTGATATTCATTCATTTCAACCTCCCTAACACGGTAATCTCTCAGACTATTCGAAGCAATAAACTCGAAACGAAATAAGCAATAGTTAACATTAGCCTTATGTACAACCTCAGCCCTGTGATCGTGATAGATTAATGTAACATAAGCCTACCAGCTAGGTTGAGGTAGCTACCTAAGCTAGCATTTGACAATTGGCGTCTATCTCTTGTCTCCCGACTAACAGCTCCCAGCAAAATCCTTTGTATCGTCGTCGTCGTCGTCTCACCCATGCAACCATTGGCTTCGACGCCACGCATGTTGACGCCATGTTTCTGCTTTGCGAGGCGCCTGCTCTAATATCGCCAGGACACAGGATACAGGACACAAAGGGGGCTTACGTGTTCACCATCCGTCGTCGCGGTAACTTCCTGCTCGTTTTCTCGCCTGCGCGGCGCAAGACTGGTTGCATTTCAACCCCCAGTCTGACCGATTCCAAATACCTGAAACGAAAACGGTTTGCCTGCAGCGCTGAGGTTCGGAAGGCTTGCCTGGGTCTTCTGACGATCTTAAATTTCCGTCATCTGAGGATGGATCAATCAATCAATCAACCAATCGACGAATCAATCGACGATCTGGGGTCACGGTATGTATGCTCATCCTCCTTACCCCTTACGGCCACAGTGGTCAAACTATCCGAACTTCAAGATAAGTGAATCGAGCCTCGGCACAAAGGAAGACATATATGTGTATATTATTACATGTGTAGTCTAAGGTTCTAAAAGGCTTAAAGTATCCTCTTAACCTCAAAGTCTAGTTCATAGCTAGTCACGATAATACAAATATATTTAGAGAGTGTCTAGAACGAGCATCGAGCATCCTATCTCGTTTAGAACTAGTGCGGATCTGGTTGTTGACCGTAACTACCTACACTACCTAGCTACACTAGTTAAAATCCTCCTAGGTGGGACGTTGAGGCTCGAAAGAAGGACTTTTCGACGATTCAAGTCGGCTCTCGGGCGCCACCCCCTTATCAGTTAAGTCGGGAAAACATCGTGTGTACTTTTGTCGATGAGTGGATGGATGGATGGGTGGGTTTCTTGTTACTATGAAAGATGCTGGTTATAGAAACATGATATGCCGACAAATACCGCATCACTTGCATCAGATGGAGCTTACAAGCTCATATACCTAGGCACCATACATCAGTGACCAAGGTATGCACCCCCGGTCCCCCGCACTGTGCTTTGCAGGCTGACGACTTACATAGTATGTATGTAAGGTGAGGTAAGGTAAGGAAAGGTAAGGTATGTAAGATATGTATGTATTTACGATCGTGAAGCTTCACCTAAAACATGCTAGAGTAGACGAGCCAAGGGGGACTTTACATAGACTACATCCTAGCTCATAAGATATGAAGAACCACGCGAAGATGAGACAGGTCCTGCATTTCGCTACCAAGATGGCAAGCAACAAACCCCTGGGCAAGCAGGGAAGCCACGTTGATTCCAAGGTTCCAAAGTATGAGAGGTTCGTCAAATCGTGGTTCCAAAGGATCACGCGCGTCTCCAATACATATGCACAAACGCACATACCTGCCTATTCAGACCGGCAGCAATCTACGGATCCCATATCAACGTTTGAATAAAGTTATTTTAGAGTTGTCCGCGTCTATCCAGTCTATCCAGTCTATCAGTTTCTGTCTTTACACTATGTAGGTATCCCACCACTCGGCCTTCACACCCAACTTAAGCTAACCTAACCTACCTAGGTTATGTTCTCCTCCCCCTCCCTCCCCATCTACATACCTACACGAAATTACCCCTGCAGCAAATCCTGCCAAGCCAACCCCAAGCACCCTGTCCAGTCCTATCGACGCCAGCCTTTACCCAATTAACTTGAGAACAAGGCAAGGCGAGAAGAAAGAAAAAAGAAACCCAAATCCAATGAAAACGGGGCGTGAGCAATTCTGCGGCGAGGTTTCAAGATCGTCGTACAAACTCGATGTTTAGGATCCAAGACGGGCTCAAAGTAGTAGGTAACTGTATTCAGTCGCCATCTTCTACCCAGTTCTACCTGCCCTAGCTGGACTAAGAAGAAGAAAAAGCCCATCCCATCCCATCCTCTTCTGTTCCATAGCTCACGATTGAAATTTGAAGGGAAGAAAAAAAAAGAAGAAAATTTTTTCTTCTTCCAAAACCGATCCCCCGTGCTGGAAATTTCAATGCTTTAGGTAGTTAAAAGAGTAAGACCGCGCCACGTCTCACTTGGCTGTGAGAGTAAAGATTGTATATGTAGGTAGGTATGTATGTATGTAAGTAAGTAGTTATGTAGGTAGGTACCTAGGTAGGCAGACACTTAGAAAGAAAGAAAGAAAGGAAGGAGGGAAACTTCCAAACAGACCAATCTGTCGTCGTCGCAGGAGAGACGCTGCCGACGTCAGCGTCCGATTTCCTCGGACCGGGATGAGATGCACCGCCGCAGCGCGTGTCTTTTTACGTACGTACGTTAAGAGGTATGTATGTATGTATGTATGTAACTAGGTATGTATGTATTATATGTCCGGCGGAGTTAGAGCGAAGGAAAGTCTCGCGGCTCGCGCTTAGACTCGTGCCATACGGCGGTGTCGTGGAAGCACGCGCGCGCACACGCGCCCTGCCGATGGGCCGCGGCGCTCACTCGTGGCGCCGACGGGATCCGGGCTCGGAAAGGGGGAATAATTGAGATGGTCGTTCGGCATGGCGCGGTGAGGTCGGGAGTTGGTGGCGGGTGAAGTGGGAATGAATCAGTGAATGAATGGGTGAGTAATGAATACAAGTAATGAATGCATATGATATAACTGGCCCGAGACGAGATCTACAGGATTTCGTTGGCCTTCTTCATCTGCCGAGGTGTAGCAGTCTTTAGGAACGAGTCTTTGGCATGCTGTGGTGTGTACGGTGGTTGAGTTGGGGGTTCAGTATGTGTGTTAGAAGTAGTGGTCTTCTGCTCCGAGGGCTCGGTTTGCGTGCTTGAGTGGACGGTCCTGCCGGAGAAGCTGCTGCTGCAATCCTTTGTCGTCTCGGTAGGGCTACTCATGATAACCCGAATATATATATGTAGGAGATGCCGGTCTACCTATGTGCCTAGTGTACAATTTCACAGCAACACGATCCTCTCAAGTTCTTATATACAAATATATGTATAAGACTATGGAATGCGGTGATGATGAGATGGGATAGGGGTATTGAGAAGCAAGAAGGCCGACGGGATACGGATTGGGACATGGCATTTCTGCACCGAAACCCTCGGGGGCTAGCAAGATATATGCAGTGATCCGGCGGAGTTTACCGTCAAGAGAACTTTGCGACATTTCAATAATACCAGCACTACGTAGGTTTTGATTTGAAACTTCGGCTACGGCCCTCCGAACGAAGCCGATACTTATACATACCAGCCCGGGTCATAGCAACCGATCGCCATAATATTTTTCCCTATATGTTTACAGACAGCTGTGGGGAGGCGGGATATATGATTCAAGCATTCGTCTACACTTCGTGGGCTACTGGGCAGGAAACATACGAGTTGCTCTTGGGGTGGCCTGAAATTACGTGGTAGTACATAACTTGATGCTCTGGTTTGAGACATTGGAGCGTGTCACCAAAAGCTACTTCGTGGAGAGAAACGCTAGAGAACAGGTGGTATCTCTAGCCGCCATTAATTGCAAATAGCATGATATACGAGAACTTTGCACTATTGCCAAGTGATGTAACCATAATTATCCTCATAAGGCCGTAGCTAGCAATGTTAATTCCTAAGTAGGCATTCAATAGACCTAGTCGGTGTTGCCATCTTGCTGGAATTGAGACATGGCAGGACGAATATCCGGTAGCCGAGACACTGGTAAGGGCCGGGATATAGCTGGTATAAGAGGGCAGGGAGATATCAGTCCAGTTCGATATACGTAAATAGTCTTGCCTATTACTGTGACTATTTTGAGCAATTGGTGTTACAATTCCTCATATCTTGGTCCAGTAGGCCTCCTTACAAGCCAGAATGATATCAACCATATGTCGTCCACTATTACTCAGGGAGGACGGCTCCTATATACCAAGAGTTTCACCATGGCTCTAGAAGGCGTAGCCAAGTGGTGGCGTTACGTACGTTAGTAACTGGACGATGTGGAGGCGCGGGTGAAACGATGGCTATATATCACTTTAGGTGAGAAGGATGTTGGCTTTCATCCAGTATTCAGCATATCTGGGTTAAGAAAATTGGGGAAGGTAAATCAGTCGTGTTCCGGCACAAATATCCATACACCTACGGACATGCTGGGTTCATATATTCTTTCTTCTAAAACGGCCGTCTAGAAAAGCAGTGAACTATATGTGTGCCCACCATGTCTCCATGGGGGAGAGCCATATGAGGATGATGATCACGAATTCGTTGGGGTCGTGTGGGCGTGCAAACCATCTAAGGTAGCTTACACTTAAACCCCCGTAACATGCGAAAGGCGATTGAAGTACAGGAGCAGAGCCAGTATGCCGCCTGACATAAGATAAAAGAGAAGGGCCAGATTATAAGTATATGGCCAATATCTTCTGCTACGAATTCGAACACATCCTTAGTCTACGATACGAGATTCTGGGCCTGACTTAGAATGAACGTCGTGGCTGTCATTACTGTTACTGGTTAGCAGATGTAGTAATAGGTACCTAGGTAGTTAACCACGAGCTACTTCGAGCACCCTGACGAAGAAGCATGAATAAGAGCATACGTCAGTAATATAGATATAACCCATCGAGTCCCTATTTATACTAGATTCTAGCACATGACTGCATGAAGGAAACGATGCTGAAATGAGGGGTGCATTTTAGTTGTGAGCTAAATAAATACGAGTTACTGATACTATATTCGTTGGCTTCTATATTAGAGAGACGGATGTGAAACGTAAAAGTAACTAGATAGGTACCTAGGTAGGTAGTTTAGACTATTGACATATAATAAGCGACTACAATACCCGCAATCACATATATAAACTCGACGAGCGTCTCGCTAGATGAGAGTAAATTATTGATCATCTTCCTCCTCGCTCCCGGTTTCCTCATCTTCTTGCGTAACATAAGGAACGAACCGAAAGTCAAGGAAGCTTACCGAACCGCCTTCGACCTCAACCATAAACTGCAAGCTGAGAACGCCTTGACCATCCCCGCGGAAACTAACTTTATTCGCTATGCGCATAGCCTCGCTTGCCGACTTGACAAAGTCGAATTTAAAACTTTGCACCCAACGGTCGTGCACGGAAAAGGTCTCGAGGAGGTCGCGGCCGCTTGAGAACTCAACACTAGCACTACCAAGACCCCCGCTGCTCGATAGGCTTAGATAGGGGGCATTTGGCGAAGCAGCAATTGCGATACGAATCGGAGCCATTGGAGCTAACTCGGAAAGGGCATCAAGGAGCCATCGAGCTTGCATGATAATCTTGAAGGATATATCCTCCCGATCGAAAGGAATATTATCATGCGATTCAGGCGTATAGGTGACCATATTACACTGAGTCTTGACTCCAGTTTCCTCTAGGATGATGCTGAGCGGGGATCCATCTTCTTCGTACATGATACAACATGTTCCCGGCATACCTAGGGCCTGGTGATTAAAGGCGTCTGGTCGGTAGTTGCGTAGATTGCTTCGATAAGCTTCCGATTCCGCTTTAGCCGCCCGGGCTGCTACATCCGTGGCCCCAAAGATCTGTAAGGCTTCTAGCAAAGCGGCTAGATTCATTTGAAATTTTGGTGGGTCGTCTCCTTCATCTGGCAGGTTCAAGGTGTAGGATGTAAAGAGAGCTTTATCTAAAAACGCTACGCCTGGAGATACCATTAGACTTTTCTTCTTCCGATATATACGATGACGGCCGCTTACCTTGCATCACGCGCGAATGGTCTGCGGCAAAGCGGATGCCATCTTGAGTTAATTCCACCTGTACCTTGGCCGTGAAGCTGATACATTTTAACAGTTGATATATTTGCCTCGTGGAACTGGCTACCGCTCGAAAGAGTGGTAGTTGCGGAGGAACAGATCCAGCGGACGAGGCCATATTTAAGGATATGGTCTTCCTTTGCTCGAGACTTTCGATGTTATCTTAGAAGATAGTAGCAATTCGCTAGCAGTAACAGTTGCCGATCACGTTCATATAAGGTATTTGTAGCCCAAAGAATTCTTTCGTAAACCTCAATTCATCTATGGTACAGGCCGACGCTCTCCTGGGCCTGCGGTGCCCTTCTCGGGTATCTTCTAGACGTAGACTCCAACCGCACAGAACATATACACCGTGCCAAACCTGCAAACATGTTAGGGGGGGCCTGGTGATATATATACAGCGGCGTGAATTGTAGGAAGGAACGTACGCAACGGCCAGGGAGGCCGGAAGACCGTAGAGGGGGAGGTTGACAAGAGACCGGTCTAGAGCAATAAATTAGTATTTCGTAAAGTTCAACTGACAACCAAGCATAGGTAATAATAACTGTAGTACTCACTCAATGCGAATGCGCCAGTCAGAGCAAGGCCAAGGGAGAGTAGGACGGATCCCACTAGAAATTGACTACCCTTTCCAACTGTAGGAAGAAATGGACTGCCTGGTGCAGTTTGCCAGATCTCATGCAGTGAAGAATCCATGAAGAGTGGTGACGAGGCTCTAAGAATTTTCTCACGAAATCGGGTGTTGTGGACTGAATTGGCTGATAATATTTCTAGGTAATGAAACGGCGGAGGAAGGATCCTAAATGCTCCACGGCGTCATGTCTTAGTAGAAATTTATATAAGCTGTGCGGTTTGGAAGTAGCAAAGCTTCCCTTGTCATCTTCTAATTGGACTTCTATTGGGATGACTGCAAGAGCTACCGACCCATCTTTTTCCAACAAACAGGTGGCCTGTCTCTCTCTATGGCTTAGCGTAAACCTTACTGCTCCCCAACTCTTCTTTCTCTAACTGATAGCCAATAAGAACACCTCTTAGTCACCTAGGACCTGGTGCGAGTTCCGTCCTGCGCGATCTTTCCCCATGTCCTTTTTTTAGTACCGGATCCATACTTTTTATTCCACTTCTACCTACCATACGTCGTCCAACACGCCTCCGCGTCAGATTGCCGACGCTTCCCCATACATACCATACATACCATACTATACCTACCTATGCTTATCAACTACAACCTTACGACGTATGCGACGTGCGACTCGAGCGCATTCCTACTACTCGCACTTCGGCCCTTATTACACCACTTGTGCTTAGCGTTACCATAGCTACGATGGTTAAGGAAGAGCGTGAGTTTTCTATCACCGGTTCAAATGTGCTGCTGTTTCTAATTTGGCTCTTTCGCGATAGATGCTAAACGCAAGGCCAGTGACGAGCCAACATCGCCTATTGCCGCCAAGAGGGCGAAGCACGACGACTCGACTGAGCCAGAGAAGAAGCCTGTTATTAAGCCGATACCTTTTCCAGAGAAGGTAAATTTCCATCTTATATCTGTCTCCGCCCCGCAGTGATTCACATGCTGCCAACCCTCTGCTAGCCTCCGTAAGAGACAAGCAATACCGAAATAGACATTCCTTACCTCCTCTCTTCATCACCTCTGCACAAGGTTCCCAGCGCGACCATACATATATGCAGAAAATATAGATTACTAATATTAATGGTATCTTAGCCCGCTGTCATCGAAGAACGAAATGGCGAGATTGAATTCCGCGTAGTCAACAACGACAACGAGCGCGAATCCCTTATCATCCTCACAGGCCTAAAATGTATATTCCAGAAACAGCTGCCTAAGATGCCTAAAGATTATATTGCGCGCCTTGTCTACGATCGAACCCATCTCTCCATTGCTATCGTCAAAAAGCCTCTAGAAGTTGTTGGCGGAATCACATACCGGCCCTTCAAGGGTCGCCAGTTTGCAGAAATCGTTTTCTGTGCTATTAGTAGCGACCAGCAGGTCAAGGGTTACGGTGCCCATCTAATGTCACATCTGAAAGACTACGTCAAGGCGACTAGCGACGTAATGCACTTCCTCACTTATGCAGATAATTATGCCATAGGCTACTTCAAGAAGCAAGGATTTACCAAAGAAATCACACTACCGAGATCCGTATGGATGGGCTATATCAAGGACTATGAAGGCGGTACAATAATGCAGTGCTCTATGCTCCCGCGCGTCCGATACCTCGAGATGGGTCGCATGCTACTTAAACAGAAAGAATGCGTTCTGGCTAAGATCCGAGCATTCTCCAAGTCGCATATGATCCATCAACCACCCAAGCAGTGGAAGAATGGCGTCACTCCCATTGACCCCCTCTCGATCGAGGCGATCCGAGCTTCAGGATGGTCTCCTGACATGGACGAGCTGGCGCGACAGCCACGCCACGGCCCTAACTACAACCAGCTCCTCCATCTGCTCAACGACCTACAGAACCATCAGTCGGCGTGGCCGTTCCTAAACCCTGTCAATAAGGATGATGTTGCAGACTACTATGACGTGATCAAGGAGCCGATGGATCTCAGCACGATGGAGACCAAATTGGAAGCAGACCAGTACAGCACTCCGGAAGAGTTCGTCAAGGATGCCAAGCTCATCTTCGACAACTGCCGCAAGTACAACAACGAGTCAACGCCGTACGCTAAGTCTGCCAACAAGCTTGAAAAGTTTATGTGGGCCCAGATAAAAGCCATCCCCGAGTGGTCGCACCTCGAACCATAGGTTAGTAACATGGAAAGATCATTCGCGGAACAGCTGCGGCTCTTAGATAAACGCGATAGAGCGCTGGCTAGGGCACAGATGAAGAGGGATTTCGAGGTCGTCCCCGAGTTTTTCGAGAAGGGCGTGTTGACTAGACACGCCGCTAGTAGGAAAAGGCAGGCTGGGGAGGTTGAGCCGACTCTGAATATTGCCATGCACACTAACAAAGAACAGACCTTAGGTTATGATGGTACCTCTAAGGCCGGTGCTGTTATTAACAGCGCCCGGGAGACACCAGCCCAGCCGGTAGTCAAGATGGAAGACCGCGATGGACCTTATGATATCTCGCCAACTCTTGAATTATTCCGGCGATTCTTAGGAGTTCCCACGAACCCGCCCGACGGTACCCAATCCCGTCCCTACATTGTCTAGTTGGTATATACATGTAAGCCCCGGCGGAACTTTTAACGGGTTCGTGGAGACACGGATAGCAGCACGTAAGCCGAAATAAGACGTCGAGTTGGCGCGTTTCTCTTTTGCTCGTCGTTCATCCCTCATCTATCGTTGTCCTTCAACAAAGTGTTCAGGACTCTTTGGAGGGGTTTCCGAGGACACGGGGGCGCGAGAGTAAGAGATATAAGGCAAATTGAGTTGAGATGGGGGGAGTGGAAGAGAAGGGAAGGGGAGGGGAGATAAGTTTGTAGGATATGGCTTTTGTGTGAGGAGGCGGATGGAGGTCCGTTAGGGGGGATGATAATAGTCTTGTGCCTAGAGCATGTTACTTGGTTCATGCGGAATATCACCATGATACCACTTCTATGCGTGAAATCAAGAGGATTAAAAACGTGACTTCTGTTGGCATTTATTTTTGCCTTTTCCTTCTCGGTGCGTGTGTGCATGATACGATATGGAGTTCAAGCAATACCTAATAAGAGCCGAATGGCTTGTGCCAGTCTTTACAGTGTTTTTTCCCCCCTTTACCATGGTTTCACTTTTAAGGACACTGTACTAGGTCTCTCCTCAAGAGTGAAATCATTTTCTTTTAACCCAGGTAGCTATAAGCAGATGCCCTCAAGGCGAACTACTCTACCTTGACGACTATGTATCTATCAGGATGAATAAATAAACCATCGTAGCAAACCAGATCCAGACCTAGCCTCCCTACTAACGAAATCAAATCTGCGAACGAAGCCGAGAATGTAGTCCGCAACTCCCCGTATAAGCCACCCCCGTATGTAATAAGTGATTCAACGACACCTGCTGTTATCTGCCCTGATGGCACCCCTCCAGACGGCTGATACCCCTTGACACATAGATGCCTCGCAGTAGGATACCTAAGGCTGAAACTAGAAAGTTGATGTTATAATACAGTCAAACCAAGTCCCCAAATATCTATCACTGAGTTTGTAAGTAGGCTATATGAAGGCCACCAGCACTCAAGACTCCCGCTTCGTTTATCGGTAGTATTGGACGCGGACTATATGGTAGAGTGCCTATGTCGAGCTTTCGCTTGTGGCTTGGTCCGTAGACCTCGATAATTTTGCTGTTGAGAACGACCAATGTCTATTGCTCGGTCGGTACGCAATCCTGGAGCATCCACCTCTTTTCCCCTGTGTCTTTTCGGCTGTCTCAAGCCACAGGTAATCCCAAATCCCATCAATATGCTTTGAAAAATCTTTGCTGTTTGGTATGCACATTTATTAAGTGGTCCTAAAAGCAAGTGACGACCATCTCGGCCGTCGATAAAGCACCGCGTGCCGCATCAAAATTGCCCGTGCCCACGTATCAAGGGCACATTAAAAGTTGAAAGAATCTAGCTGAAGGGTATCGAATAAATATGTACTTCTTTCCACTGTTACCACCTGGAATACCGGTGCTATATCCCAAGTGATGACTTAAGGAAGGGTAATATAGGTCTGGGTGCCTGACTGGGCTGTTCGCTGTAGACGAACTTCTGAGGTGGTGGCGCTGGCTTCGCTAGCCGGGAGTCGTAGATCTGAATAGTTGCGGCGCAAGTTCCGTCTATTGCTGGAGAGGTAGCCTTGCAAGGAGCGTCCAGAAGAACGCTCACTGGAAGCTGAGGTGCCGTCTCGGTTCGGTGCTTCATTGTCTAAGGCATATCGGAGGGCCGAATGGAGAAAGTCCGGGATCTCCTGCCAACGACCAGCTCGTGCTGCACTCAACATTCCCGGTGGAAAGAGTGCCTGCGGGATGAGAGCCATATTGGATTCCCGCACGATCTGCTCTGTGAGGAAGGGGAATTCGCCGGCCTCGATTGCATTCTTCAGCCACTGTTCCCACTCCTCATCCAGCGGTAGCGAGGTATCACCGGCCTCGTGGCGTGCTGCTCTTTCGCGAAGTTGCTCGTTCAGAGGGATTCCCACGCTTGTTAGTTCGCCATCGCTATCCTCTTCTTCGTCTTCGTCTTCATCATCATCATCATCATCATCATCTTCTTCTTCTTCTTCCTGCTCGCCATCCATGTCCTCGTCTGGCGTTGGCGCGACCCGCGGCAAAGTCGTGGCCTGCGTTGCACGTGCTGTTTGTGGCCTATCTTCAGGCTCGACCCACTCCGCAATATCGTCAAACGCAGTATCTTTAATGACCAATTTGGAATCACGTTCAAAGCGTTCCTTCGCCCATTTCGTACCTTCCCATTTTGTTAGGCTTGCGATTTCGGAGTCGGTCAGGTGCAGGGCGTCGAACGCCCGAAACAGACGACGATGCCACTGCCAGCGACTAAGTCGTATGCGGTGGATGCGATGAGTATAGTCTAGTCCAGGGTACTTGGCTTCTTGAGTATCAAGATGTCCATAGAAAGAATGGACTTCCTGGCGGACCTCCGGGATAAGGTTGCGGTGAAGGAGAGTATGGAAGTTCTGGGGGTCGCTGGTTCGAGGCTTTTGGAACATGAACTCATAAACGAGTTGGTCGACTGGGCGGCCCTTCATGTTGGCGGAGTCGAGCTGGGATATTGAAATGGTAGAGATTCGGGACGAGTTGATCTGCTCGTTATAATTTGCTTGTCAGGTAGTAATGCCGGAGACAAGGCGCCGGATAGAATGTAGTTGAACGTAATAGAGGAAGCTTAAGAAGAGGGACGATTGAACCGAATTCCTGCCGACTCCGACGCTACTAATGGTAAGTTTCGGAACAGAAAACAGCGGAATAGACAGCAATATTGACGTTTTGATATGCCGCTTAAGGGGGTTCAATAACATACGTACCTTGTAGAAAAAAAAAAGATAGATTTAGGTAGTTAGTTGGGCGAGTAGAAGTTATGTGTGTGTGTGTGTGTGTATGTATGTATGTATGTATGTGTATATGTATGTGTGAGGTGGTGTGGTGTGGAGAGACTCTAGAGGCCTTAGAGACGAGGAGCCCAAGGCAAGTGGGAAGAACGAGGGGAATCCGTGCCCCAGAGATGGTATCAACTCAAGTCTATGTCGCCGACTGTCAAGGGCAGAAGTGAGGAAGACCAAATAATTGTAAATGCTTAAAATTTGTGTAATGTCAAATGTTGAACCTTGAGGTAAAAGACGGATAAAGGTTTCCAAGTCAACTTCGGGAGGGAGGGAAAAGGTGTCCAAGGTGGCTGTCCCCGAGATACGATCCTGCGATTGTTACGGGAGTAGGGATATTTACATGTGTCGCAGGGTATTTCAGGTCTTGCAGGTCTTGCAGGTCTCGCAGGTCTTGCAGGTACTACCTAGTTGGGGCGATATTGGGTGGGTGTGTAAGCCGGTAGGTGCATTAGGTATGTACTACCTACCTACCTACATAGGTTGTATACTAGGTAGTATACATAGCAGGTAGGATGGGCGCTGGGATGGGCTGGAAGGAAATAGGAACACAAGGTACGATAGCCGAGTCCTAATTAGGACTGTGCGCTAGTACCTTTTCCCACAGGTTCACAAGAAAAATAAAAAAGGAAGCAACCAATCAAATGCTAACTTGTGCATGCGTTGTTGCAGGGGGCTGGCGGTCCAGAAGGGCGACGTCTACAAGGATTCTCCATTGGCCCAAGTGTTACCTTCTCGATGAAAGGTACCTAATATCTACCCACTATTCTGCAGTGAATTATATCTATCGTGATTGTAGACGGTATGTACATACCTACGCATATGACAGGTTAAAACTAGGCATACAATGTATGATATATCGCATCCATTCGATCTGCGAACGTCTTGTCCCATCTGAAGTTGTCGTGACTGTCCGTAGTGTAGTCACTTGAAAACCTCGTACTTTGGATGGTTACATGTATTCAGGTTGGTTAGATACCTTGGTAGACGAGCCAATATACTATGTACACTTACCTAACCTAGGTATGTACATATGTATGTACGTAAGCATTCAACCATCAATAAATGTGCATGTACATAGTGTAGGTAGGTACATACCGATATATGTGATATATGTAGATAAGTCCACCCAGCGCCTCTCTCATCTTTTCGCCTCATCTCGCCTTCTCCTACATAAACCCTACGAGCTTCTATGCTTACTTCGGCCGAGAGAGATCGGGGAAGAAGACTTTCAGCCGCAAAAACTCACACTACCCATGACCAAGAAAGCTGACATCCGCTGGATGACAATATCCAGCAAAATACGCATGCATTCATTCCTTTGCACCGCCTGAGATGAATCGAGCCAACCGTGCATTAGGTACCTGGGTAGAGACATGGCATCCACATAGTGTATTGCTGTATATGCATAAGGTTACATGTTGCATATTACAGTACAACAATCTCCTACCCGATGTGACGGACCCTGAATTCTCGTCCCCCGCGCCCGCTCTCTGATTAACCCCTCCGTCTACATCCATGTGTCCGAAGTACCACCTTTTAAGCTTCCAGATTAATAAAATCTCCTCTCCATTGCAACGTTATGGCATATAATAAGCCTAGGCGCCCAACAGTCCCTATCTCTGCTAAACGCCGATTGTTTTTTTTTCTTATCTCATAACGGCATTCAATCGGCAAGAATTTTCAAATGTCAGGTGAGAATAAATTAGAGTCTTGCCCAACTGCTACGGCGAACTGTTACAATGCCGAATGTAGGTACCCGCAGACGAGGAAGGCTTGACGGAAGGAGTCAGTAGGTACCTAATTACTCTGAAGTTTAGTACGTAACCAACACGTACCTTGTTTTTTTCTTCTCCTTTTCGAATTTTGAAACACAGCTTATTTATTAAAAGCTTTTGAAGAATGAGAAGGAAGCTCTTCATTCCTTCCGTCCCTAGTTGTGGGTATCATCATACAAGCTACTATGCTTTATAATCATAATTATTTGTAACGGTGGTCAATCTTGTCTTCTGATCTTAAAGATACCCGATCCTTTACATTATTCCATATTATCCAAACCGAAGCAAAGACCGCCTTAAACCCTCCCGTTCCAATCCATACGATAGAACCATTGGTAAAGCTTTATATAATTCATAACATAATTAGATAGCTCAGATCAGCTACCTAGATTCCTCAAGTATTGCTGCACGAACTGCGCTCCGCACTTTATTGCCAGCCGCCTCAGTCCGCGACCGGCTCCAAACAGATGCCTCGGGGCGAAGGGCCGAGATCCACTTCGGATCAAATGGGCTGAGCCCCTTTCCGAGATCTTTCCATACCCATATATGGACCACGATCTTGTCCTTAACTAGGTCGATGTCCACGCAAGTATCAGTGCAACAAAACTGACAGTTGAGAATATGGTAGCTAGGCCCATATATGCTGTGCCACTTGGTCCATTTCCTGACCGAGTCTCCTGAAGGGTCGTGCCACTTCGATACATATGACATACCCGCTTTTATAAGTCCTCGCGTCTCTCGAAACTCATATTGTTGAAAGCGCTGCCGGTAGTGCGGGCAAGTCCTGAACGTCCAGTCCTTCGGAGAATATCCCAGTATGCAATATTCGTATCCGAACAGAAACTTCCGTTTCTTCGGTTCGATCGTAAATCGGATCGCTTGCTGAGTATAAAAGGAGTCCTTGTACCAGTAAGGTTGGGCCCAATACCGAAACTCCGGTCGCGCGTTCCCGTCCCTGGCCACGGTTCCGTGGCACGTTAAGGCCTTAGTTCTTGCGTTTTGTGTCTCGACTGATACCGCGCTCTGGACCCAGTGGATATGATAGTACGCCAGAGCATAGCGGATAGAAGGGTGAATAGGATCAAGCGGATCAGCAGTTGAATGATCTAGATGTAATAACGACCATATCCGTTCTCCGTCCCGAAGTTTATCATATCCTACTACATCTTGCTCGGGCGACCCGGTGAGCCGCAGGGTAAAGCGCAGAGGCTTCTTGTTGGATGGGATGCATTCGTTATACGCGATTGGTAGTTTGTGTGGGTTGTGGCAAGAGCATCCCTCGGTAGGCCCGAAGACGCAAGGAAAATTACCAGCCCAGCCCCGACAGCTCTCGAACTCGAAAGGGAAGTCCATGTAACCTGAGGATAAAGCCATCTCGTCCTTCTTATCGTCATATATACCCTCGGGGTTAATCGCAGCATAGTGCCACTTGCTGCGTAAAAACCTGAAAATCTTGAAGGGATTCTCCCATTTCTTGGCCATCCTGGATTCTCCCATTGGCATGATGTTGATTTGAAAAATGTAAGGCAGTTAACGTGGTATTGAGATAGTAATTCGATCCAACCAGCCAGAACCATGCATATGACCCTTGAGGAGGAGAACGATCTGCAAGAAAAAACCAAGGGGGCAGTCTAGAGGGTGCTGTAAATATACCTTTGTAAAAGGTGATCGGATACCTTAAAGCTCCAACCTTTACGCCCAAGCTCACACGCATACGCTCAACCTCAACTTTATATTCACTATAGCCCATATATTTTATCCCGTGCGGCAGCAGAGTGTTTCAGACGTAGTGCTAGACTGCCCGACGTTCCGCAACGGTGAGAAGTTTTGATAGAGCAGAATGCCAAACCTAGACCACCACCATGTACTGATTGATGCCTTACAGCCTTATATATTGCTTGTGATGATATTTTCATCTCTGTTCAAGCATCAGTTAGAGATATATACAGACTACCCCACCACACAAAGCGTTGGTAGACATTTATAGCTACCTATGCACAAAGCAAATATAGAGCGACAAGATCTAAAGAAACATGTACTGAATCCCCGCAAGCTTTGACGAGAAGGCAGTCTTGACTTATTGGGGCCAGATTTGCTCCCCACGAAACCTTATAGGGGCGGCTCAAGCGTTCGCCCCACGGCCAAAGTTGGAACTTCTTAGGGGGGGTTACGACACTGAGGCGATCTAAGATTGTATGAGCCAATAGTCTTTGGCTATCTCGTGTTGTCGGACCTCTTAGCTTGGACCGCCTTCGAGTTTCTTAACTGTTGGTGGGAACAGATGGAAAGACTATCATCAGTCTTTCCTCCGTATACGCATCTCGGATATTATGTCACATTAGGGTGCCATTCCCAGATTGCTCAACATGCGGCTTGGGGCTTTTGAGATTGTGGCTCTAATATTATATATCCCGATTTTAAGGGAATTATAACTAATGCTAAGGGGTATGGTATGAATTTGTGATGTGAATCATAGGGACGCGACTATGGTATGACCTCTTTTAAGGAAGAAAGAAGATAATGAGCTCACTACGACAATACTACGACAAATATGAAAACAAAAAATATCTCTTCCTCAGACCGTCAACTAATACAGCCTTTCCCACTCCCGTCGCCCACCAAAGTCCAGCCCAGTCGAACTCCACGCACAAACAATATTTACCAACGTAACAAAGTAAATTTCCACCACAAGACGCCCGGTTAGCTCAATCGGTAGAGCGTGAGACTCTTAATCTCAAGGTTGCGGGTAAGTTATTCTTTGCTCATCCGGGGTTCCTCACCATTATATACTAACATCGCCTCAAAGGTTCGACCCCCGCATCGGGCTCAATTCCTGATGCTTCCCTATATACTGGGAAAAGCAACATAATTTTTTCTTTCTTTTTTAACCCCTTTAATATTTATATAGTTTGTAGCCTCATGGGTGCCCCCTCGATATCTGTACTTTTTTCTTTTTTTTTCTTTTTTTTCTTTTCTCTTTCGACTTTACTCAAAGATCAATCGTCGTTTATCGGCTCCGACTAAATTAAGCGAGTGGCTCATGAATTATATTTTGGCACTAAACTAATACGATATTACCTACATTACTACCTCCTACGACAGCAGCTGAAAATGGAGAAAAATGAATATGCAGCCACTCCGAGGCCCACATTATTAGGTTTACATACCTCGAGACTGTTCACTCTCGAAGTTTGAAGAGGTACGTACCAGGTACCAGGCTGAGAGCCTCACAGCTACCTAATGTATCTCGTTAAGGCAATTGTTCGAATTCCCGATCCTGTGCGACGAGGGACCCATCCCATTGGGAGAGCGTATGCAGCTAACGAGAAAACCGGTACTTTGGGGCGAGCGGGTTTACATACAAGATTTTTAAAGTTTAGGGGGTCCCAGCAAGTCCACAAATTAAAAACTTGCAACAAACCACCACTTCAAAACCTCCAATTCCATATCGGCCCTTCAATAACGGCACCATAACGCAACCATGCTTCGCTGGTACGTAGGAGGAATGTCACCTCGACATATATATATATACCGATATATATAAAACGCCATTCCGCTGAGCCGGAATATATCTACGATGTATTGAGCAGTTGCTGATCGAGATGTCATCAGGTACCAACGAAAGCTCGCCTCGCGGCCGTTATTGACGCAGAGCGTCACTACCGCTGTGCTATTCGCCGTCGGCGATATCACAGCGCAGCAGGTCGTCGAAAAGAAGGGTCTTGAGAAACACGAGGTTGCCCGAACTGGCCGCATGTTCCTCTATGGTGGCGGTATGTTTCTATTCACAATCTATCCGTGCCAAAATACGCTTATATTCCTCCCCCAAAGATACACCAAAATTTCCTCAACATTGATATCACCATATATCTTACCTCACACATCAATTCTTTACCAACACATCTTTTACCCCACATCACCCCCAACTGACCGCTCCCAATTCCCTCACATGCCCCTTTTTTAATGCTCCCCCCCACAACGGCCATATTTCCGCAGCGAAAAAAAAGGCACACTAGCAAAGCAAGGAAAAAAGCTTAAAATTAAAATGAAATGACATGACGGACAAAAAAAAAAAAAAAAAAAGGAAGACGCTAACATCCTCTCTAGCCGTCTTCGGCCCCGCAGCCACAACCTGGTACGGGATCCTGCAGCGCTCGATCCAGCTGCGCAACAAGAAGGTCGAGATGGTCGCGCGCGTAGCCGCGGACCAGCTGATATTCGCGCCGACCTTCATCGGGATATTCCTGTCGAGCATGGCGGTCATGGAGGGCGGATCGCCCAAGGAGAAGCTAGCCAAGAGCTACGCGCCCGCGCTCCAGACAAACTACCTCATCTGGCCGTTCGTCCAGATGGCCAACTTCACCTTCGTGCCCCTCGAGCACCGCGTCCTCGTCGTCAACCTCGTCAGCATCGGCTGGAACTGCTACCTTAGCATGATCAACAGCCAGAAGTGAGCGAGCTTGCGACCAGTTTCGTTAGCTTCCCTTTTGCTTGGGGGAGCTTTGAACTTGGGATTGTCGGCGGTAACGATGGACGTAATGGTAGCAGTACCGTAGGACTATATAACTTTGGAGCCGAGGGCTTGTAATGTCTCTTGGGATTGAAAAAGGACCAGGGAAACTACGGTCATAGACTGGGCGTTTGTGGTCGGGCATTCACACTGCCGGTCTATATAAAAGTCTCCTGTATGTTGTTGTTGGTAGGCTTTTTTTCTTCTCCCAAGCATTGGATCCACGGTATGGCTATAGCATAGAATGGTGTTGGCCTAGAGCAGGGGTTTGTTCCTATCCGGCAAAATTTACGTGGAACCAGTTCCTGTTCTGATCGGAGGACAATATTGGAAGAAAATTGAACTTAGAAGATAAATACTAGGTTTCCAATATATACTTTGAATAAGATAGTGACACACTGCCGGCGCCCTTGAGCCGACCGGATCCCAACCTTCCCTCCTTATCGTCCCGGGTATCCAAGCGATTGTGTTCGTACAGAATTGGCATTACTTCGTAACGTGCGTCGAGATCGTGCGGCACTACCGCTAAATACCGAAAGTCTGACCAGCTAACTACCAAGCTGCGGGTCATGAGAAGAGGAACTCCTTCAAGACGGGCGACCCGGAAAACTCCGGATTCAATAGTATACAACTATCGTAATGTCAGCACTCATTTCCTCAGTAATTGTCGGTAATGGGAATGTCCTACTTTAGGAAATACTGCAGACCCGCGCGCCGTCTTTCTAAAAATCTAGGCCTGAACTTTGATATCATGCTCTTGGGGGGTAGCTCAGGCACCGCCGCCTCGAAGTTCGGGAACGTGCGCACTAGTCGCCATCGGAAGTCGTCGAACTCTGAATATCGCTTTCGTATGTTCATGTAGCTTCCCTGCAATCCGTTCCGAAATATTAGCCCCGCTGCCCCATCATTGCTCGTGCTTTTATCTTTCTTCTTTTGCGGAAACTCACGCTCAGCGTCTCGACTCTGATATTCCACACCACAAATGCGCCTATGTTGGTCGCGCTGCCGTTCACAATGACATAGTCTGTTATCTCGACGCTTCTGGCCCAGCACGCGTTGCCCCGATCGTCGAGACTGTTGCTTTCGTTGTCGCGGAGCGTGATGCCGCCGGTCGGGAGGGATTCGACGGACGGGGAAGACGGGATCCTTGTGTGGTCTGTGTGGTGGGAGGAGTGGGTGTTTATCCAGTATGGCGGGGACGTTACGGGCGAGATCACAGGCGCATCTTCCTCTGCTCGGCTATCTGGCGACGGTATATCCGTTGAAGGCTCGGGCTGGGGCGCACTGGATGCATTTGAATCTGTCTCGGCATCCATCTCGGTTGTGGGAGGTGAGGGAGGAGGATTCGGGCGTAGTGTAGCTTGCGACAGGTTCTTGTGCACGATTCCGGTCGCGGCACCATTGGCGCTCGGGGGTTGGGTCTCTACGATGGACGCCATTTGGTTATGCGCGGGCGCGCAGACGTGATATAGCCGCGGGCTGATGAGAGGGTATCGGGATGTGCGATTGCAATCGTAGAGTCGCGAATCAAGGGAGAATAGGTATAGTGTAATGATTGCAATCTAGGTTAGAGACTTACTCTAAGACCTGATTCGATATAAAGACCGGGCGCGACGAATAGATACCAACGTACCAATTAACGAAGGGATAGAATTCGACCGATCAGATCGAAGAGGACTAAAGTCTTTGAAGGTTTAAGGTTGCGCTAGGTTGAGGATTGAAAATTCAATTCGATTAAACATGAAGTCGTACCCCTGCACTTGCTCATTGCGGTGCCGCTGTTCAATTGGTGTTGCAGGGATCAATAGACGTGGGGGAGAAGAAACAGCCCACGTCAACGTTTCGGGGCTCGGCACTGACGATTTATCAGGGGTTAGGCTGGTTGGGTTTGTCTTATCGATTATCTATACAACTAGTGCTATGATATTCGTCTTTTTCATAGTTTCCTTTTTATAGAACTTATAAACATTCCAGACCTGCCTACTATAGAGTTAAGAGGCGGCAGGCAGTATACGGACCATGTCGCCGTTGATATTATGTATATGTTCTAACTACCTAGCTTTACTAAATTATTACCTCGATGTATTTCCTATGATTAAGAGGAGTGCTGCACTGTTACTAAGTCATAAGGATGAGGCTTATCATTAAATAATTCAATGCTCATGGGTGGGTGTATCTCATGTGGGCATAGAGGTGGATGCATTGATAAAGGCTTTAAGGTGAATGGTAGAGGACTATAGATAAGTACCTTGCCTCACACCGTAGATCGCGCCTCCTGCTTAGAAATCCAAGTAAGGCATCGTTTACAATTCGCTTCGTTCCCTAACACGCAGCAGTTATATATATCCCTTGTGATAAAGGATCCTCCCCTTGTTGGTTGCATGTTTCTTCCCCCTAAGAGTTGGTAAGATTTGAACACGGACTTCAATAGCTGAGATAGCTGGATCATCTACCTGTAGGTAGACACTCGCGGGCCTTCATCATTTATATAGTAACTGGAACGGTTATCATCAAGTGCTGGTGGGTAAGAATGCCCATTTCATTCATCCGCATTATGCTGCATGAGCTGACTCATAGGTTAGGATTCTCATAGCAAATCATTAATGGAATGGAGTAAAAAACAAGAGGCGGTAAACAATGTAGTAGAGATACAGAGATCCCGTCATGGACCACCGGAATGTTTGGTTGCGGATGAAGTTGCAATTCCGCAGTAGCATCAGCATCATTCCGGGGTGCGATGTGTTAGTATTTATATTCATACCTACCTACATAGGTACCTACCTGATATACACGTTGTACATCCATCTTCGTTTTGCACTGCGCCGAGCCATGCTGTGTGACATTTATCTTATTTGGTTTAACCTTTCTCTCCGTTTATATCTCCGATGTGAAACAGGCTTCACGACGCCGATGTCAAATTGCCGAGGAAAAGTTAATCTATTGAGGGGACTCTTACATATGTACGAGTAACTTATATTGATGGAGAGGAATGCGCACTGTCTACGATATATCGTTGGAGATAAAGAGGATCAATCTACTAGATACCTACCTAATATAGATCTAATGCGCGTTGCAGCGGCAGCGGACACGGGAATGAATGTACATTAGTTACATAGAAATGGTAGAGGTTGGGATTTATGTATTAGGCATCGTTGCTCAGAATCGGTGGGTAATGCGGGGATTCCGGTCACTTGTTTGGGAATATAACGAACGATCACGGATGGAGACCGAAGAGAGGAGTAAGAGATAACATGTCTTATTATAATTTATAATTGTTGGTATGTAGTTGCGGGGCTACACGATGAGCATACATACATACATCTCTTTAGGCTCTGGAATTCGCCGTATTTATTTTTAGTAAATGATCGTGATGTGGTGATGGGAGGTGCTAAAGAGCCGAACGTAGCGGAATAGCTTCGTATCTAAAGAGGCTTGCATGAGTAGAGTCCCGTCTCACCACACCATCATCCCCCTCTAGCTAAGCGAACCTGAACATACGTGACAAATCGCATGCACCAGAACCCTTCGGATTCTGCAGTCCAACCTCTCCCACCTGCAATACGAGGATTGATGCCTCTATGCCTCCTACTAGCAGAGCCGATGGTACGGCAAAACGAGGGCAATGGCAAAAGTCGCTTTCCCTAAACGGCATCTGACTCCTCTCTAGTCCAATGAGAACGTCCGCAAGACCCCCGAGAAAGCCAAGACCCCCCATACCATACCTTAATGGTCGTGATATGGTTCCGTAGGTTCTTGCATACATTAGGTACTTAGGCAGGTAGGTAGGTATATAGGTAGTGTATTTATGGATTCCTACGGCGATAATTAAGTTACGGTCAATATTGGATGACGCTTCAACCTTAAGGCTATCGGACGATGAATGCAGATGATCAGCAGCGCAGGCTCTTTTTTTCTCCTCCTGTACATACAGCATACAGCATACAGCATACAGTACTTACATTACACAATGTAACTATTTGTATAAGCTAGACTCTTTCGATACCTTATTTTCCGAAAGTAAAACATGGTGCAAGCCAACCGTTTTTTGGCAGATGAGCCGAATGATACCCCTCTGAGGCTCTGAAACTAGACGGGGGTAGATTGTTAGTTGTGAGCTGGGGGGAAGGGTTCGCCGGTGCAACCTGTCCGGACGTTTGCAGGGAAGAAGAAGGACGGCGCATTGAATTTCGAATTAAGTAGATGGCGTTTTTTATTATATTTTTTTTTATGAAGAGATCGCCCGCTCGAGACCCCGGAGTTGAAAGATCACGAAGCCAACGTTTTAGCTTACTCGCTATTTAGTTCGTTGTATTTAGTTCGTACTTGTATTAGCCAAGGTACCTAGGTAGGTGTGTATTGAAGTTCGGAAAAGGCTCGTCGTCGAATCTAAGCCAAGGTTTTTCAAAGTCACGATCAAGGTTTTTTAAAGAAGCGGCCTCGTAATGAAGTAAGACGAAATCGATGACAACACGACGGGGTGTGTCCCGTTTGGAACTATCGTGATTTCTTTTCTGGTTTACCGGCGTCACCGTGGGTGCATCTCGCCTGCTTGCGCATGTTAGACAGTACAAAATAATAGAACGTGTAAAGTCGATAGCTACCCATGATCCCTGTCTAGTAGATAGCGAACAGCCAGTCATAAGAGCTTTAGCTGCTTGGGGTCTTGGAGATAGCGCTGAGACCACCGTCCGGACAGGGAATACCTCCTTTTATTTTCATTTTTTGGTTATGTACCCCGTACAGTACAATATCTTACAGCACCTAACGTAGTACCTATAGGCATGCGAGGACAAGAACCCCGGTCTCCCCATCTCATCTTGGAGCTCTCCCAGAACTTCTCTTTCTTTGAGAACATTCCTCTCGTTTCCCCCTTCGTATCCTAGGCACCGTTCCTCTCGTTTTTAAACTCGGTCGGTCGTCGGTCCATCGTTATTTCTAATATTCGTTTACATTTAATACACTAATTCTTTCCGCTGTACATTGCCTTTAATACCACGCAGTCGTTTTAATTAGAGAGGGAGAACCGAATAATATCAACTGTCACATCCGTCCTCGTCTTACCGTAACACCTAATTCCACCGTCACAATGTCTTCGTTAAGGAACATCTTGGCCGCGGCCCTTCTCTTGGCCTCGTCGGTCCAGGCCGACTATGTTATCGAACCTAGCAGCGTGTCGTTGACTATCAGAAGTACGTCTTACAATACTTGCCTGGAGCATGTTCCGGTCCAATAGTTCTAACGTGATATACAGCGAGCTGGTGCCAGTCCGAGAAGAGCACCTGCCCTATAATCTGTTCGCAGACGCCGCCGGGAACCACCTTGGTCAACGACTGTGATCCGGTAAGTTCCAGAGCAGATCCGGACGGCTGATCGTTTTATACTAATATCTTCCTTGTAGAAAGCTTTGACCTACGGTTGTGTGTGCGGAGACAACAAGCAGCCGAATGTGTCCGAGTACTCGCTTACTTTGCCGTACTTCGTCTGCCAGGAATGGGGTGACCAGTGCGTCAAGAAGTGTGGACAGGACAACAACTGCTCCAGGGCGTGCCGAGAGGACCACCCATGCGGTGCTCAAAACCCGACGAGGACCAACGCCACAACGTCGAGCGCGGCCCCCTCTGCCACAGCCAGCGGTACTGAGTCTGACGACCCTAATACTGTTTACACCGGTCTGGCCGGCAGCAACGACGGCGGGGGTAACGGCAATGCGGCTTTCCGAGTAGGTGCTAATGATGGCTTATTCGGCTTTGCCATCATCGCCGCTAGTGTAAGCCTCGGTGTCTTCCTGCTGTAAAGAATGGGGGAAAAACGGGTGAACGTTTCTAGCCTTTGAGCAGCAGCACCTTGAAAGGGGTTCAATCATATGTTGCGTCTGATAAACTGTTAAAGATATCCTGTTGTAACAGAACATCCGAAAACGCCTGAGCGCATTCTTCGTCTCATACCTGAGAGCGATGCCTCGAATCATCCAGTCAAAAGCGGTTGCAGTTGCATCGGATGCCTACCGCGTACTGATTATAATATTGTGTTTAGGAGCATGGGGGTTTGAAGCTTGGAAAACCCTTGCATTTTTGATAATGGAAGCGTAGATGGGATATTTGGACATGCTCTTATGCTATACATAACAAGTCTAGGTACTTAACAAAACGACATCCCGCCAAGGGACAGTAGAGCACACAAGGCTCAGAACTAATAATTAAATGGATGAGACCTGATCTCTTATATCAGGCCTTCACTCACACGCTACCTGTTTCCCTATTAGTCAATCTTGTGCATGACGCTATGGTCCTTTACGTCAAGTCTGATCATGAGATGGTTGAGGGCGATTTGAGCTGACATGTACATAGTATAGGTATTAAACAATGCCGTCACATGTCAGCTTAATTGACCAGGCTTAATAAACCGACGTACCAGTAATAATTCCCAAATCTTTTTATATGGGATTCGTTCCTGAAGGGTGAATGGACCTGCTAAAAGTTAAGGCAAGAAAAATAGGGGCATCTTCAAACTTTGCGATTTAATTCGTTCTGATTTGATTTGTGTAACCCACGTTCTTGGGTATGACACCCTATTTGCATGTGGGACTTGTTTTGTTATGTAACACAGTCGAAAATCATCTCGGCCCCACCATAGTGCATACAGGTTAACGGCATAAGTACATCCGAATGTAAATTATTCTTCCACTTCCACTTCCGCACGCTGCAAGCTGCCAACTTATACAACACACCGACTTGCCGACCTACAGCCTACAAACCTACAAATCTTCGTGACACATTCGTTCTCCTCTGTATTCATTTTCTGTGACTCGTCTTTAATACATATATCCCATGGAGTCGGTTAACATTTACTTAACTTGGGAATGATCATTCCTTTCTGTTACCAAGTTCGTCCAAAAGTTTGCAACCAATAGTTTGACCGTCGCGAACGAAGAGTTTTGACGTGCCACGGTATTTGCATTTCGCTAGGTATCTTTCCTACCGTTCTGTAGCTCCCGAGCCGATCGCAAACCGTCCTGTGGTCATCGAGTAAGCAGAGAAATCCTGCGCGCCACCATGGCCTCGAATAAAAGCAGTATGTACAACCCTGGCCTTCTCTGCTGTCCTTGGCAATTCCTCAAATCTAACATGGAATCCTTGTGTAGAAAAAGCCGTCGCCGAGTGCATCTCGGACGACGCCCTCATCCATCTCAAGTCCTACAAGTACTCGGCCGTCGACAAGTCGCCCATCTCCAATTATATCCTCCGTCCCTATGTACGTACCGAATTTCTATACCCGCCCTGACACCGAACAAGTACTAAGAGTTGGATTAGTGGAATGCCTTTGTCGAGCTGTTGCCGCTATGGCTAGCACCCAACATGGTGACCCTGATAGGGTTCATGTTTATTCTAGTTAATATCGCTTTACTAGTCATAGTTATGCCAGATCTAGTAGGACCGGTACGTAGTATTGCGATGCTGCAAAATGTCGATCGCGCTTGGCTAACAACGTGTACTTCAGGGCCCGTCATGGCTCTACTTTAGCTTCGCCTTCGGCCTCTTCATGTATCAGACCATGGACAACATCGACGGGAAGCAGGCGCGCCGAACCGGCACATCGAGTGGTCTGGGAGAACTGTTCGACCATGGCATCGACTCATTGAACTGCACTCTCGGTAGCTTGCTAGAGACGGGCGCAATGGCGTTGGGAACTTCGAAATCGGGCGTTTTTACCGCCCTGTGTCCCTGCTTGGCTATGTTCTTCTCGACCTGGGAGACGTACCACACTCACACGCTATACTTGGGCTATTTCAACGGCCCCACCGAGGGTCTCCTAATCGCGTGCAGTCTGATGGCGATCTCAGGCATCTACGGGCCTGGCATCTGGACTGAGCCTATCGTTAACATTGTAGGACAGAAGAACCTCTTCGGTTTCGACGAAATCGTCGGCGACCATTCGATTCGTGATATCTGGATCCTCGTGATTGTGGCCTCGCTCGTCTTGGGCCACATGCCATTTTGCGTTCTCAACGTCGTCAAGGCAAGACGACGGAATAATCTCCCAGTGCTCCCGGTGTTCCTCGAGTGGATTCCCATGGCCGTGTATACCCTCTCGATCGGCGCATGGCTATACTCGCCGTACTCGACGCTTATGCGCGAGAACCACCTAGTGCTCTTCTGCCTAACAATGTCTCTCGTGTTCGGGCGCATGACGACCAAGATGATTCTCGCTCACCTTACCCGCCAGCCTTTTCCATACTGGACCGTGATGCTGGCACCGTTAGTGGGCGGCGCCTTTCTAGGAAACCTTCCGCGGTTCGGACTCGCACCTATTTCCGCCGACCTCGAGCATTACTACCTATGGGCGTATTTTGTGTTCGCTTTCATTGTGTACTTCCGTTGGGCATACTTGGTCACCAACAGCATATGCAACTTCCTCGGCATCAATTGCCTCACCATCCCCTACGAGAAGCAACTTGAGAACAAGCGGAAACAGGAACTTCTAGCAAACGGTGCAGCCAACGGGAAAAAGTCACAGTAAGTGCTTCGGTTCGGTTGCGCGTATGTGGTAGGGGGATATGGAGGTGGGGATATAGAGGATACGACGTACGATTCTGGAAAGATGCCCCCTTTTATCATTGGGATCAGCGCTGGCTTCTACATACGCGGGGAGCTAGCCTTTCTCCGCTCTTACATTACTTTGTTGTAATATACTAGACAAGGAAACAGGAAACAGGACTATGTAGATAGGCACATAGGGCTCCACTCGGCGCATCGGGTACTACGGCTTTGTAGCTTCGGAGCCTAGGCTGGGGAGTACGGAGGATAGGGGAGGGAAGGGCAGGGGAGTCTGGCTTAGATAACAAGCTCGGGTTAGACAGTGTATATGTACAAGCGATAGCATTATTCTTTTGGCCTTGGCCTTGCGCTCATCAGCGGGGTGGGAATTGGGTAGAGCGTATCTCAGATTACTAGGAGAGAGCGCGGTAATTAATGGTGATTGCATTTGCATTGCGATGGTCAGGGGTGTTCTGAATAGAGGGGAGTGAAATGAAGTGAAAAATTTAGAAGTCTTCCTTCTACATCTAGGTAGTGAGGTTTTGTTGTTTTTACTATTATGATGTGGTATTCACTTACTGTATGTATATACACTACAGCTCGGCTTTGGTCGTTCGAATCTAAGAATGAAATAGGGGACGAAAGAGGGATTGGAAGGTAAGCGTAGGATAACGATACTTGGCCTAGATATAAAAGATGTGCTTTTAATCTTGTTATACATCCCTTTTTGTTCTTTGGATCTATCGTAATTTTAGCAGTCCTCGCACTTCGCTCGTCGATGCCACAGATATATTATCATCAAATCCCTTCATCACTTTTTATCCTCTCTACTATACTATCGATAACGACAAGCACCCGACTACACACTAAACAGGTCATGTTCATCTCTCCCCGGCCAGCCGACGGCGCCGGACCTCGCCTAAGGCCTTGGAGCCGCTGAAGAAGATGCTGACGGAAGCGAGGCCGATGAAGGGGAGAGTTTGGAATAGGTTCCATGTAGAGTAGTACAGGAAGAAGACAAACTCCATGGCAACGATTGATCCTAGGAAAGTGCCATGTGCAACGGGCGCTGCGCTCAGCGCTGTGGGCAGATGCGAGAGGTTGCCACCGACGAGAGCCCACTATATTCCGTGTTAGCGAGATCCTGCTTGTCTATGTCGTTTATGTTGCCATTCCGGCTTGAATGTCCCAGGGAAGTAAGAGTCTTCCCTCCCCCCCCCAACCACCACTCTACCTCTGAACAAACAATACAACGAAAACGGAGGTGGGGAAAAGAAAGTGGAATAAATACGTACGGCACCGAGTAAAAGCGGGATAGTAGCCAAAACGGCAAAAACAAAAACGATGGAGATAAGCTTAGGCGGGCTCTGGGGGTCGTCGCGGAAGATATGGTGGATTTCCGCGAGCTTGCCGTAGCGCAGCGGTTTCTCGTAGACGAGGGGCTTGGCAGCCGGGTCGCGCACGATCTCCACGTCGAAGACGTCTTTGACGAGGCCGGCGGAGGAGCCGAAGGAGGCGAGGACTAAGGATGCTTTGAGGGGGGTGGTTGCGATGGCGAATTGGAGGGGGAGGTCGCTGTGTTTCTGTAGGAGGGGTGTTAGAACAGGGAAGAGGCCCGGGGGAGGGAAGAGAAGGGATTATCGCACAATTTCAACAGTCGCCTTGCCATTGTCCTTCACCGTCAACGGGAACGGGGCCTCGAGCCCTGAGCTCGGCTCGCGGAGCACGAGGAATGCCTGGTGAGGACGCTTGCCCTTGCCGTTCTCCTTGGCCGTTAAGATGATCTTCAAGCTGTCGGAGCTATCGAACACTACAGGAGTTGGGAGGACAGGTGTCTTATCGTTGAACCTATCAGCGTTTAAAAAAAACTATTAGCTACCTACGTAGTCTCATCATATGTTAAACGAACGTACTGTCTGACATCCGGCTCCTTAGCCCCGGCCTTCTTGGCTGTCACAGTGAGCTTCGCATCGTCGAAGCCCCAGGACGAAGCTGCTTGAGCGGCGCCAGCAGCTAGCAGCAGGAGGGGCGCTGCGAACGAGTGTAGGAATCGCATTGTTCGGCTGGGACGGTGTTGAGTGTGGTGGTGGTGGTGCAACGGCAGCTCGGAGGAGTTTGTTCAATATTCGATGTTGCAACAGCTACCCACTGAGTGAATTGCTGGAGCTTCCTTTCCTTCAATTGAACACAATATCCGTTCCACTTTTTCTTTTCTGGTGACGGTTCGCTGCTGCTGTCGTTGTGGCTGACGTGGTTTCTGTTTATCGATAAGACCAGGTACCTACAGTGTAGTGGTACAGTGTTAAATATTATGTAATTCACACGGACTCTTATGGTAGTTTCGTCAATACACGCCTTTGATCTTTCTTATTTTCAATTCTGTGTTTTATCCAAGTTTATAGCTCCGATCTGCTCCTAATAGCTTTCTCTTTCTCCTTCTCCTTCTCCTCCTCCCCTAAAGGCAGCTCGCTTACAAAAGCATCCAGCTCCATCCACTCCGCCGCAAACGCAGTGATTATCTTAGCCCAGTCGTCTAAAGAATCTATATCCAGATGCTCGCCGTCATCATCCATAGTATGCCATGTATCTGGGAATGGCGAGGGGATAATGTGCAGCACCTCAACTCCTCGCACCAGAAAAGGCACATGATCGTCCCCAATGTAGGCTTTGGTGAACTGCGATGCTTGTTTATCTGAGTCCGGCAAGAATGGATGTTTCGGCTTGGTTTTAAGTAGACCTAGTTTCCGCATTCTCTCTTCTATCTTGGACATGCCTTGGTAGGCCCAATGCGTCGATTGAAAGTATGAAGGGACATGAGGGTTCGCTCCTCCGAGAAGATCAATGAGTAAGAATAGATTGATCGAATCAATATGGGTCCGATATGTCGAGCTACTTGCGTGCAGCTCGGAGTCCCAGCTTTCTGCAAGTGCTCGAGCACCATAAAGGGAGTCTGTGTCAGTCCAGCTGACCCAAGCTTCTTCTCCATCCAAGAGCAGAACCTGGACGCCCTTTTCTTCCTCTAGGCCCAGGCCGGCATCGCCAGATTCCTTCATAGCATCCCACTTCTTCGTTAGAGCTTCATCGATACTTCGCGCCACGTGCATCAACACGGCGCAGGGAGCAGCGCTGTCCGTGGCACCAATGAATCCCTCCGGACGGTAGAGACTATCGTAATGCGCAACCAGCGTCAAGCGACCAACATCTCCGGCTTGCGCCCAAGGTGGATCGCGAGTGATGATGAGATTCTTAAAGGGAATATCCGTGCTGCCTGTTGCCGGCGTCTTGGCTGTTGAGTTGTGCCAGTCGATATTCCATTTTGGAAGTTGCTGAGAAAAAAAGTCGACAAAGTGATGCTGCACGGCAATAGAACCCGGGGTGCCAGGTACCCGGGGTATCAATATAGGCGACAAGAGAGACCCAGTCTTGATATCGAAGTCGTGGGCGCCGCTAGGAATATAGCGAAGCGCATCGTCTGACAGTTCCTCATACGCAAAAACGTGAGCCGAGAGAAGAAACACGAACAGTGCAACAGTCCCGATATGAGCCCATTGAAGGGGTCCTTTTATATAGCCCATCGAGACTTGTAGTAATACACCTGACCTCGTCCCGCCGACATTAGAACGTTAAGACACATTACGACTGCGAAGTTGACGTGGCAGGGTTCAAGAAAGTGGACAGTGTGTTATAAGGAATTGGCTAAGTACCTAAGTACTTGGTAGCTTTTCTTTCCGGCAGCGGCTAAAAACCTCCGAGTACCTGCGCTAGTAGCGATCTGTTAGACGCGGATACATTGGCGCTACTTGCAGGGACAGCCTAGGTAAGTTAGGCGGCAGGTACCTAGGTACCCATTCAAATACTGCAGCTCGATTATAAATATCTTAACCCAGAAACCTTGAGCTATATTCATTAAATAGACTTCGAGTCTTCCAGATATACAAACATATTTTAAATCCACACATCCTTACCTCTTAAGCGAGGAGAGATAATGTTCTGCTTAAATTTAGGGCATAGTCAGTATAAGCATTCAATGTCAGTTTGAGAACTACAAGTACTGAGCTGATCTTCCGAAATGGAAACAATCGTCTAACTAATCGGGAATTTATTTAACCACTGATCAGAAAAAGGTCATGATTCTAAAGATATTCCCTGTATAGATAGAAACGACATCTATAGGTACCTAGGTAGCCAATGGAAATACGACCAGCTATCACTTTACCTAATACAGAATCGCCAATCTACCTACCCCCAGTTCTCTCCCAAAACAACACCTAAAGGTGGTAAGGCGGCCCAGAGCCCTCGACCGTAGCATACACAGCCCCAATAGCATCCGCAAGCTCAGCAGGAAGCGGGCCGTCATCAAGCGCATCGAGCGTCTTCTTCAGCTGGTCCATGTTCGAGACGCCAAATACGACACCGTCGCCGTACTTCCCGTCTAGGATACTGTGGAACGCCGTCCAGCGCAGCGCGGCCGCGTGTCCGCTGATCCCGTATTTCTCCGCCGCGGCTCGGACTACGTCGACGGACGCTTGGACCGGGGGCTGCCCGTAGACGGTGCTGTATAGTTTGCCGATTTGGTTCTGCGATGGTGTTAGATGGGATTAATGGACAGGGTGGTGCTGACTAGGGGGGGGGGCTCACGTCGTCTTTCCACCGCGACGAGGCAGTGGTTTTCCCAGCGTTTCCGGTGAAAATACCGCCTGCGGCAGGACTAAATCCAAGCGTCAGTTCAGTTGAAGGCCGGCTGGCGAAATTCCTGATATTGGGTTTACCTGTAGGCAAAGAAGGAGATGTTATGCTTGCGCAAGAGCGGGAACAGCGCTTTCTCGCCTCCCCTGACCAGCGCGTTGTAGTGCCCCTGGTACAAGTCCGGCTTGGCGTAGCCCTTCTCCTCGGCGATGTCGATGAACTTCTGCACTTCGTCCTCGGTGTAGTTGGACAGGCCGAATCTCTTGTACTTGCCCTGCTTGATGCCTTCGTTGATGGCCTTCGCCGCGTCTTCGATGGACGTCTGGCGGTCGGGCACGTGCAGGTACATAGTCTCTACGCTGGGGGTCTGGAGGTCCGCAAGGGATGTCTTGATGCTCTGCTCAATCTTCGCGGGCTCGTGAGAGCCGGGAGCGCCGTCTTTGACCTTGGTGTGGACGACGAATCGGGACGCGGCCCCGGCTCGTCCGAGACGCTCCTCGGACCCGGGGTAGTTGCGCGCGGTGTCGATGTCCCTGTAGCCCCGGTTGTAGAATGCATCTAGAAGACCTTGAACTTCTTCCGGACTGTCGAAATGGGCAATTCCGGGGTTGTTGACCTTGCTGCCCACCTATAATCATGTCGTTAGAAATAGTTGCTCGTAGGCGATAAGACGTACGTACCGTGTGGGTGCCGAGAATGATCTTTACAGGCACTGAGGGAGCCATATTGACCAAAGGTAAGATGTTTAAAGGACTTGGCTGTAGATAAGTTTACTTTGGGTTGATGTATAATGAGAAAGATTGTATAAAATTGAGCGGTCGTTCGTTACCTTTATAATATCGGCGATGTCTACACCCCCTAGTATTTCACACCGAAGTATCACGTCCTCGTTCTCGGTTGATCACCTATAAGACTTGCTTTCAAATCACTCCGAATACTCCAAAGTGCTGTTTCTCGGGGCTACTCATGTTGAGAACTCCCCTCGTGACGTGATCGATTGATTGGAGATTCCGCCACAATTCCGCAACTTTTCCGCAAATTCGCCGCATCCTGCCCGCCATGACTAAAGGGATTCATTAAGGCACACCTTTGAATCGAAGCACTGCACGCTTTCCCGCGAATATGCCCGGGTAGATATTTGCACCGAATAATAATAACAATTATATTTTTGAAGTAGTAAGCGATTGTTAAGTTGTGGGTTTTGATGGCTTAATGTTTTTGTCTTGTTGGGTTTTTTTTTAACTTCACTTACAAGATAGTCCTATTAAAGATTATTAAAATGAAGTTAGTGTAATATGCCATCGCGGTATAGCTTTAAGGCCTTTAGGTATCACTAGATGTAGTTGAATAATATTTCAGCTTGGTCGGCAAGGGGAGTCTATAAAGCCCCTTTTCGTAGGCTAAGGGCAACCAAGGTTTAACTCTGGGGCGTACTTGGTATGAGTGTGTCAACTTAAGAAACTATTACAATTAAAGTATTAATTACTACAATATATTTAAATTCTACGTACGTTAGCCTATATTATATCACATTAGATATAACTAAAATAAATTCACCGTGAGTATTCAAAGTCAGCGGCACGATACGGATGGACACGTTATAGGATACACTACACTCCAATTGCCTTGCTACTCTTGTCAATCCAACATTTCATCTTATCCGTGCCAACTATACACGTCCAAACCGTCTTTACGAAATCATCGAGCTCATCTGCGTTGTACTGAGAAATAAGCGGCCCAGGCTGCAGAGACGGCACCAGAAGCGGCTCTTCCACCGAAGACAGCTCAAACCACTTCACCGCAGAGTCCGCTTCCCACAGCCCACGACGGGCCGTAAACATAACAGCGCCGGTACAGTCAGCCCACCCCTTAGCCATGACATCGTATATATTGGAGATAGTATCGATGATAAGCTGCGAGCGCCGCACGCTTTCGATCAGAATCCACAGCTGCCACATCTTCGAGGACGCATCGTACTCCCTGTCGAACTTGCTTACGTCCCACTGAGGCGTGCGATTGTTCTGGGCAAATATATCTTCTCCTCGGTATCGCCTCGCCGCCTCGCACATCTGGGTCACCCACTGCCGCAGCGTCGACTGCTGCTTCTCGGCGTGCGCGCGCGAACGCACCGAGCCGTCGAACAGCAGTATGAATTGGTAGACGAACAGGGCATGGATGCGCGCCAGTTGCGCGCGTATGCCCTGCGCGCCGCCGGCCGCACACGGGCACTGGTTGGCGAGTGCGGACGAGCGCCACTCGGCAATCTGCAGTATCGTCTCCTTCATCGCCGGCGTGCAGCTGACGTACGTCGCAAGCGTTGTGAAGGCGTCCTGGAGACACGTAGGCATGCCTTTATCGTACAACCGCCGGTGAATAAAGCTGTTGTAGCCGTTCCGGACCCAGAAGTGCAGCATTTCTTCAACCGCGGTGATGAAGGGTTCTAGCTCGAGATTATCAGACGTGGCCGGCTGTTTTTGGCTGTGCTGCATGATCCACGTCTCGTCCCCGAGGAACCAGGGGCATGGCATGCTGGAGATATCGTCGCTTTCGAGCGCGGGTCTCTGGGTTGGTTGGCTGGTTACATGCCCCGGTGGAGATGGGATATATGGCATTATCACGTCTGATAGGGAGACGTCAAGGTCGGCGGCTCCCATGGCACCCCAGTCTTCGAAGTCGAGACCGCCACCAGGAGCATCAACATCGGCATCGGCATCAGCGTCGACATGGTCATGGACTACGGGAAGCTCCTCGGTCTGACCAGCACGCGCAATTGGATTTCTCCGTCGCCTCTTAGGTTGCGGATAAGCGCAGTCCACGTCTCTGTCTAGACACCGCTGGCACTCGGGGAGCTGCTTGTCGCATCTGCGCTTAGAATCCGCACAGGCGATGCAGGCTTTCTGGCGGGGAGTTGCGGGCATTCTGCGGAAGATCAGACCATAGAATGTTTCGAGGAACTTGGTGGAGAACTTGATGCGACGCTACTTTTCAGCTGCTAGGTTAGGGGGTTATGGGTTATGTAGGTAGGTACTCTATATAGGTACATATGTAGCCCCCCTTTTCGAAGCTGCTTACAAATAGTCATAGTTACCTACCTAGGTATACATTAGGTTAGGTACTTGAGGTTTAGGGGAGCCTAGGAGCTGAACTTATGTGGAGCGATACATTAACTTAAATAACTACCTAGGTTGCCTCTTATTAATATCTCGATACGTCATATAATTTATATTCTAATAAAGTGTTGCATATAACACCATAGCCTAACATACCAGCCATCAAAAATACATTGCCATCAATAACACCAAAATATAATATTTAATATATCATAGCACAGTCCTATCCAGAGGACCAGCTAAACAAGTATTAAAGGCTAAAGCTATCCATCTAGGCACAACGCCATCCAGCAGCAGCATAAACATATCAAGCAGTCGAGGGGGCCGAAGTCGTCATCGTGTTTCCGCTTCCGCTTACATGGACATTTGCACGAACGCTTGCTTGCAGTGCTAGGTGGGGGAGCGGCGGCAGACGATTGAGAAGGCTGCAGCGGTATCTCATGTATACCTTCAGGTTTATCCTGGGATTTGCTGCGAGGGCAGCTAAGGCAGCAACCCATGCTTTCTCTGCTCTAGTCTTGTTGTTGCGGGTGGTACGTAAGATGAGGTTGGTGGCGATAGGTAAGAAAGGAGATGGGCTTTTTTTTTTGGTTAGGATCGTGTGTGCAAGTGGCAGTCAGGGGAGGTAGGCCAGCGATGCGGTAGAATATAAGACCAAAGAAACGATAGGATAACCTGTTGTTAAATAAAGCCTTTTATTGCATCCTTTTGCTAAGCAGATCCAGAGTTTAACTTGGGTGTTTAGATAGGTACTTGGAGGGTAGATGGTTATAGAGTTAGATCACAATAGTCAAAGACTTAGCTCTAGGTACACCAGACTCCTTGTTGAGTGTATCATGACTCTTGATAAGACGTTCGTGGCGGAGGATGCGTTTAGTACGTATATCTAGGTACCTACCTAATCCAGTCGCTAATTTCTGTAGCTTAGATCCGAAGTCCCTCGTGGAATAACGAAGTTGTTTCTCTGAGCGAAGTATATTGGCCTAACCTAGACTAGCCGATACGGCCGGGTGTCTGTAATAAGGGGAAATAGTCAGTCTATTATATCTCGACGTGCAATAGTTAATTTGCATGAATACGACGTAGATAAATTTATATGAGTGGTGAAGTCATTCGACAACTTAGGGATCTTACCCTTATCAAATTCTAGAAGCTGTAGGATATTCTACGTGATATCTACAAGCCTGGTGATTGATGTTAGTTAGTTCTTCGGCTTCTCTTTGAATTCATTTGCTATTGTTGTTGTTGGTTGAAATGATATCGATCATGTGACTGAACCCGGCATATTGGGTGTAGCAATCAATTACAACACATAGTTTTGCGCTTTAAAGAAAGGGTGCTAGTTTAATAAATAAACTTGTATTCAATTATGTGAATTATTTCTATAGTCCTAATCACCTCCCTCGTCAAAATACTACAACTAACCCGCTGAGTCACTTGTCTGCCTAGTCAGACAAGACCAGGGGGTCTGGTGACATGCTCATGCTAGGCGTACTGTCGAAATCAGCTGCCACAAAGAGAGGCTGTATAATATATCATTATATATTTACGCTTTTCCTTGCACTTCTTCCTTCTGCATCGTACATAACTTGTAACTTAACTCTATAACCCCCATACACACCAACCCCGACCAGCAAATCCGATAAAGAAATAACCCTCCCCTTTCCAGAAAATCTCAGAGACCACACAACACAAGCACTGCATTAAGGATATCCCATAATTAGAGGCTGGGGTAATAAGATACCATGGGGAATTGCATGAGCGCCCCGGCACCCAGCCATAGCCCACACCACAGAAGCGGAGCTGGAGCCAGCCATCGATCCGGCCATAGACATACTGCTGGCCGGTCGTCAGGTCGCTCGTCCCGACGAAGACCAAGAGCCGATGTTCGGATAGGCGAGAGGGATGTCATAGTCGAGACGTGGGGGGATTTTGACTGAAGAGACACGTCCTGGAGGAACAGGAGGAGCAGATACACGCAGCGTATCTGCAGAGTAGAGGCTTACCACTTACACAATGAGCAAGCTATCATAGAGCATTACTCTCCGCTTCTACGAGGCTATGTCCTCATAATTATTAATTCACATCCCCCCCCCTGACGTTTAATAAATGGCACGAGCTCTTCGTTTCTTTGCTCTATATAGATCTTGAGCGCGTGTCAATGATTTCCATGTCAATAATACGTCTTGGGTGAAGAGTGAATTGAATCTGATGAAACCAGAATAAATTACAATAACTCTGTTGTATTTGACGGAGTGCATCATAGACGATCCAACATTTGAGGGGCCTTGGGATTACTCACTGTTGTATGATGGTATATACCTAAAACTCGTGCTGCGGCTACGAGAGCCGATAGTCAATTAATTAATTTAGCCCAATATGCTTTCATAGCCACTTGGTGATGTCTCGTGCTGGTCCATGGGCCAGACCCCTAACCTAGCTCTGTCGACTTGTTCCGCATACAACGTCGAGGACTTGATTGTCTTGGACAAACAAATCGGTTTAGCTAGCAGTAAGGGAGGAAACTGAGTGACGTGGTATAGGGGAAGCCTAGGCAGACATCTAAATATAAAGGTGCCAGCGACATCGTGGAAAAAGTATAGGTTGGGTAGGCCTGATAAGTTTTTAGCCGCATCTCAAGTACGATATTATTGTGGGTTGACCTTGGGAATATCAATAGGTACCTGCGCATGCAAGTTAACAAGGGTAGACCTATGTATTTAGAGCACCGACCTTAGCGCGTTCCGACACACGCACTAAAAATACAGAAAGAAATAAAAAACTAAAAAAAGGAAGGTTGATCTTTCTCAAATTAATGGGAAGCATCAGGAATTGAGCCCGATGCGGGGGTCGAACCTTGGAGGACATGTTAGCTTTGAATAGTATGAAATGTGTGGGAAATCTCTAGAACTTACCCGCAACCTTGAGATTAAGAGTCTCACGCTCTACCGATTGAGCTAACCGGGCGTCTTGTGGTGAAATATTTGGTTGTTAGATGTGAAGATATCCAAGAGCGCAAACATGGGTGGATACCTTCCATGGCAACATGATTCAAAAGGCAGGTACGTATGTAGGCACAGAGATAAGGCATAGCTTAGTGATATGACATCTGGTGGTATAATACCATTCTACTGGCTGAATAAATCACGGAAGCCGCGCTCGGCTACCGGTCGGCGTATGGCTAGCCGCCGTTCGGTATGTGGGTCAAGCCGGGAGAGGTCCCGGACGTATTCGGGGACGACTTATATAGTGGTAAGGCTATTGACAATAAATCATGGTCGTACTAATTGAATTTGCTGTCGAATATTTACGGGTGCTTCGATATACAACTTGAGATGAGGAGGTATAGCTTCAATAGCGGCCCTACCCCATATCCAGCAAATAATTATCTCGCTATGTTAGGTACCTACCTTAGGAACTGCATGGAAATCCTTGGTACAAGATTGATAATGGCGTCCATAAACCCACACGGTGGTAGACATTGCGGTCGTGCAGAAGAGAAAAGGAGTATTCAAATACCCGTACTAAGGGTTCTTTGCCTAGGTAGTTATTAGAAGTCATCTATGTATTTCTTAAAGACTTCATAATATTCAAGTGTGTCGCCCCATCATGCCCTCTTATCATAAAGCGAGATTGACAGTTATATATTCTACCGTCCTTTACTGCTACGTACTACCACATTAGTAAACTATCACGGCCGATGTTAACAAAGAAAGCAAGCACATAAGTACCCCGAATACCACCATACTAAGACCATACGAGAAAAAGCCTTTCCATTCCCGTAGGAGGAAACCTTAATAAGGGTTATAGCTCTACATGTCCTACGTATGATAAAATCTCGTTATCACACATACTAACTATGACTAAGGCGAGCCCCCCGATGAATTCAATAACTTCTCTATTTCGTAAACATATATATGTGTGTGTGTGTGTGCGCACTTGTGTACTGCCCACTTCCAACGCCACGCCTGTCAAATCTGAAGCAGCCACCAAGCCAAAGTTCAAATATATTTCTGGCCCTTGAAACCGCAATACGTGTGCCTCTGTTACTCCGTCTAATCGCGTTTGATATCCTAGTAAAAAGTTCTAAAAAAGGGGGGGCCGGGTGAAGAATATGACAAAGGGAAATAAATAAATAAAAGTATTTAGTAGTGAGTGAGTGAGTGAGTGGGTGTTTGTTAGGTAGGTCCTGAGACGTAAAGGCGCCTGATTTGTCTACGAAGCATGCTCGTGGCATTATTCGGATCCAAAAAAGAAGAATCATAGCGCCACAGCTCAGTGCGAAAAAGGAGACATGCTCCGGATCTCAGCATCTTCCTCCTCGTACTCGGCAAGCTTCTTCCCCGGCAATCGGATGGCCCTGTCTAGGGCGACGGGCAAGCCTCTGTGCCGGCCTCTTAGCATGACCAAGATCATGAGGATCTTGCTTCCCGTGTGCATGCCCCCGCTCAAGCTGTAGCTCTGGTCGGGCAGGCCGATGCTGATGCCGATGTTGGTATACCCCGAGACGATCTCGAACAGGATGTTGAAAACGCTGTACGAGACCGGGTCGGTGAGCGAGTGGCTCGTCTCGATGAGGGTGATGAGGAAGAGCATCAGCGCGATCCACCATACGTCGTGGCTGAGCTGGCCGCGCATCTGCTGCGAGACTAAGCTGGGGGGTCCGGTGGGCGGGTGGTTGTGGAGAGAGTGCACCGAGGCTCGTCCGAAGTCCATGGTTTTAGCCCGGCTGAGCGGCTTGATGGCTGGTGCGGGAGGGGGCGCGGAGACGCCGACGCCTTGGAAGGCCGTCATACGACGTTGGAGTTGGCGGCCTACGAATGCTGTGCCGCGTCGACCGACAGAATAGAGCATCTTGACGGACTTAGCAGTCGGAGCTCGCGAGATTGCGTCCCAGTTTTTGTTGTTGGTCGTGACGGGCTGGAGTCCGGTCTCATCTAGGATGTTGGCGGCATCCTCCTCTACGATGCTACTGCTTGCGGAGCGGAGCTGTTCCTCCTCCGGCTGGTCGCCTTCGTAAATACCCAATGATCGCTCTTCGTAGACGTTGGAGTTTCGCATGGTGATGATGTGAGGGTAGGCTGCTGTATAGTACACGACGAGCCAAAGTACTAAGATGTCGAAATACATAGCTGAAGGTGATACTATGGCATAACCTCCTGAAGGGATTGCTGTTTAATTTGTTAGCCCGAGACCTTGTCTAAATCATCTAGTAACTATTACTATCATAAAGAGCACTTACAGAACCCCTGGAAGAGCGCGTCAAAAATGCGCTGGCCGATGGGAATAGCATCCATGGTCGGATTTCCAATGCTAAGAAGCAGGATCAAGACCCAATCCACGATGACAAACGCTCCAAACGTAGCCGCAAACATCCAAGTATCCTTGGCAGGAAACAGACTGGTATAGACGCGACGAGGGAACTTCAAGATGAAGTCGAAGCCCTCCTTCCACACGCCGTACTCCCTATCTTTCGAAAGAAGATTCAGCAGGGTCGACATGCTCCATATGATAAACCGCATGAAGACCGGGAAAGCCGCCGGCCCGGCGAGCGACAGCAGCGTGACGACGACGAGCAGGAAATACGAGGACTGGAAGGGCACGAAGCCGGCGTCCAGGAGCGTGAAGCCGGCGTTGTTGTACGCGGATATGGCCAGGAAGATGCCCGCCCACCACGGGTTCTGCGCGTTGACGGCGGCGTCGTCGACTGCGTAGACGGACATCCAGGCGCCGAGAGCGATGGCGCCGAAGAACTGGCAGAGCAGGAAGTACACGATGACGAAGAAGGACAGGAACTTGAGCGAGCGGTACTCGACGCCGCCGAGGTACTCTCGTTGGTCCTCCGATAGGTTGAAGAACTGCCCGTTCCTCCCGATATTGCGCTTCTGCTCCGTTAGGAATGTCTGCACGTTGAAGCCCTCGAACCCCGTCTTTGACTCCGCCGTTGTAGATCGTCGTCTCGTCGCTCCGCTTTGGTGGGATTGCGTCTGGTAGATCGAGTGGCCGGTCGCAGCGGAGTGGCCTTCGAAGGATTTGCCCTCTTGGACGGGTTCGAGGAAGCCAACGTGGTGGTGCTGGCCCCTTGCGCTTTCGACATCGATTTCCGGAATAGTGCCCTCCTCGACTGAAAGCGCCCTCCTAGTCGACGACGACAGGTTCCTCACATGGGCGGTAGGCCGGGCCTTCTCGCCCGCGCGCCCCTTTCCAAACGACGACATGACCTGCAGCCCAAACATAGCGCCCGTCATGCCGACGATAGCACCGGTTCCCGACACCTTCTTCTTCCTCTTCTCGCGTTCCATCTTCACGATATCCTCGAAGCGCTTCTCGAAGATATGCTTCCGAAACGCGATGGTCACATACGAGATCAACACCTGGCTCCCAATCATCATCAGCACGCACAGCTCGACCTGCTGGAACGTCGTCAGCTGGCTGACGTTGACGGTGTTGAGCCCGGACGCAGTCAGCGCCGACATCACCATGAACATGCTATCCCACCACCCAACGCTGTACTTCGGGGCTGAAGCGCCCCAGAAGATGAGCGTGGCCACGATCGTGGTGCCGATGAAGTACGCATAGTGCAGGGTGATGTAGTTGATTGGCGGCAGATACGGTCTTATGGCGTATGCCGCGTTGGTCAAAGTGTCATGAAGTTTAGGATGTTTGTCGCCGAAATCCTCCCACCACTGAATCCCCATAGCTTAGGGTGAGGCACCTAAGGTAAGTAGTAGGTTAGGCAGGTAACGATAGCTGGTTGATCTCTAACCCTTAAAAGAACGTGTTGAAACTTCGGTCCAGCCGCGACGGCGATGTAAAAAGACAAGAAGGAAATTTTGGTTTTAATGAACGAACAGCGGTGGGCTTGTTTTTTTCTTCTTTTTCTTCTTCTTGTGCCTCGTTCGGAAGTTTGGTTGCCTCTTATTTTTTCTGTCCAACGGAGCACGGCCTATGGGCTGCCCAAAACACAGATAAGATCACCGGGGTTTGCAGATATGCCCACCCTGTAGGATTCCGTATTTCCCATTTTCCGAGGTGGCATCTTATGTTTATGTACCTAGGTACGTATTAATCATGCCCACCAAGTTAAAGAATGATTGGTTTCTTTCTTTGAAACAATCGTTTATATGTATAGCTTAATTAACAAAGCTACTATTCTCTTAATATTAACGTAAATAACAGGTCAAAGGCCCACACAGGTTAAAGGCCCACAATTTTGGACTTTTTATATTTAATTAAACATTACTTAATTATAACGCATTTAATTTAATTAAAATTTAATTAATTTTTTTTATTAATATTTTTTAATTTAGCTTAATATATTTGCGTATTATAATTTATATTTTTATAAATGTTATAACGTTAAAAAATTCGTTAAAACTTTTATAAAACATTACCCTTAATAACAACATTGTTAATTATAACGCCATTACTTTTTTTTTTAACTTAAATAGCATTTTCCTTAATTTAAATAAAAAGTTTTCTACGTTATAATTATTTATTTTTAACTTTTTAACGTTTAAAAAATACGTAATTTATTTTTTAAAAATTTATAACCTTTTCCTTTAATAAAACCACTTTATATAATAATTTATACGTAATTTTATTTAATTTATTTATAACTTTAAAAATTTTAATTAATAAGTTAAATTAATAGTTAAAAATTTTATTTTTTAAAAAAATAAATTATAAAACGGTTTTTATAATATTATATAATATTTTAAATATTTAAAAAAAGTTAAAAAAATTAAAGTTTAAAGATAGTGTATAAATAATTTAAATAATATTAAAATTTAAAATAACTTTATTATTATTTAAAGAAATTAATTTTATTATTTTAAAATTGGTTTATATGTTATTTTTTATAAAAGTGGTTTAAAATATAATATAAAATAAAAGAAAAAAATCTTTTTTTTTAATATATATAAAACTTTAATAAATTAAATCTTTAATAATTAATTTATATATACGTTTTAAAATTAAAAATATAGTTATATTTAAAAGTTAAAATTTATAAAATAAATAGGTAAATATATAAAAGGTTATAATATTATATTTGCGGTAATATTTTTAAAATTTTATCGAAATATAGCTTTTATAGCCGTTAAAAATAAGAAAACGTTTAAGGTTTTTTATATGTAATTTTATATATTTTTTAAAATATGTAAATTATTTTAAATTAATTTTATTTATTATTTAACTATTATTTAATAATTTAATAATTTAATTAAATAGGAATATATTATTATAATATTATAATGTTAGGTATAATTTATTTATTATTATAATAAATAGCGGTATGGTTTAATTTTAAAAATTAATTGTTTAAATAATTATAAACTATTTACAATTTTTAAATTAAACTTAATAAAATTTAAAACGCTATTTTAAATTTATTATAACTATTTTTATAACTATTATATTTATTATAAATTTGGTTTTATTAAAATTATATATATTTTTAAATAAAATATTATATTTTATTATTATATTAATTATAAATTTAAATTAAGTTTTATAAATAATAAAATTTTTATAAAAGGTTTTTTAATAATTAATTTAATAATTTAAACGCGTTTTAAGTTATGGTTATTGTTATATAAAAATTATTACCTAATTAATTTCAATACGTTTTTTATTACATTTATATAATAATATATTAACTATTTTTTTAATATAAATAATTTAAGATAAGAATATTTAAATATTTAATTTAAGTATATATTTAATAATAATATTTTTTTTATATTAAATTAATTTTTGCCGTATTTTTATAATATTAACGCGTGGTTACCAGCTATTAATTTTACCGCATAACGTTGTAAAAGTAATATTATATATACGCGTAATGCGTTTAATATTAAGTTTTTTATTATATTATATAGCGTTAAGCGTTAGGTTTATCCTAATTTCTTTTAATTAATAAAACATTTTATTTTAATTAAGTAATATATAATTTAAGATAAAAGGTAGTATTTTATATTGGCGTGGGCCTTTAACCTGTGTGGGCCTTTGACCCGTTGTTTACGTTACCATGTACGTATGTATAAGCCAAATAGATTTGCCCTATTACTCCTAATCCAAGAGCCACATGCTAAACATCAACAGATTTCAGACCCTGGCAGCCCTGCTGGCTTGGTAATGCTTGATGATCCTAATTGACCAGGGGTTGCATTGCGCTATGCTCGTGGCAGCGTGGCAGCGTGGCAAAGCATTAAACGCGGAAGATTAAACCACTATGTTCCCCTTAACATTAATACGCCGTATTAATACAAATTTGACCCATTACTTATCCTATCCTAACCTATCATACCATGATATAATATAACAAAAGAAGTTGTGATAGCCTATTGTATCTTGTATCTACACCTTTTCCGTCTCAGCTAAAGGTTTGTTTGGCTTCTTAACGGACTTCCACTGTAGGGCGCAGCAGGACAGGAATGCCAAGCCGGCAAGCGGAATTGCAACGAGAAAGACCGTATGTAGTGCTTCGTTGTACAACGTAAGTAGAGCGGGAAGCTGTTCGGGCGGGACAACATTTCGGAAAGCGATGGCCCCTGCGCCGACGATAGCACGGACGTCAAGACCTGGAATATCTGTTTGCTCGATGAGATCCGCGAGACGATTCTGGAACACGCTATTGCCGACCGATATAAAGACGGCGCCACCTAGCGATTGAGACGCGACGACGGCGGCAGTACCGACGGCTAACTCGTCCGGTCCTAGTACCGTTTGCACCGCCGTAAAGCCCTGCTGAATTGACATGCCGAATCCTGCCGACGCGAGAATTTCGAATCCGATCCACATTCCCGTGCTCATATTCGGGCTGAACAGCATGATGATACCGCAGCCTACGGTGCCGATTGCGCTTCCGAGAATGGCCGGTGGCGTGAAGTAGCCAACGACCGACACGAAAATCCCCGAGAAGACGGAAAATAAAGCGTTTGCAACAAAATACGGAATCATGGCAACGCCTGATTGAATGGCGCTGTAGCCTAGGATCGACTGGAACCAGATGGGGAGGAAATATGTGTGGATCAGCAAGGCGCCATATGTAAAAAATGCCATCATACACGATGCGGCGACGGTCCTTTGCTTGGCAATTGCGGGCGGGATCAGAGCACGGTCTTTCTTCCACCGGAGCCATCCAACTAGTATGATTGCCGTCACGCCGGCACCGCAGAGCAGGCCGATAACTTCAGCGCTCGCCCAATCGGCGCCTGTAAGGGTGTATTCCAGGGCCAGGAACAGCATCACCGCGGCGCCCAAGAGAATTACATTACCGATGAGGTCGAGGCTGATCAGTCGCTCTGTGATTTTCCCCTTGGCCCCCGTGCGCGGTGGCGGGTGATATACAAGTATCATCACGATGATAGTCACGGCACCAACCGGAAGGTTAATCCAGAAGCACCACCGCCATGTCTGCGTTAATGTCAGTCTATTAATTCTTCGCCGGGTTGGGGATTATACATACAACTAGATCCGTAAATACACCTCCAATGAGAGGGCCAACAGTGGCGCCAACACCGAACCTACGAAGTTAGCTTGCCGCGATTGCTATTCAGAGGTTATGAAGCGCTTACATTAACCCAACCACTGCAGTATATATTGGCCTGACTTTTAATGGTACAGCCGTAGCAACTATTACAAAGCTCCCAGTTAAGATGCCTGCGCTGCCAAACCCGGCAATAGCGCGTCCGATAATTAATGTCGCTGAAGACGGCGCGAAACCGCTAATGATAGAGCCTATTTCAAAAACAAGCATAGAAAGGAGATATGACCATTTGGTGTTAAAGAGAGTGAAGACGCGTCCGAAGACGGGTTGGAAGGCGCATGCCGTGAGGAGGTATGATGAGCCATACCATCCGATGTCTGCCGTAGATTTGAACTCGGCAGTGATAAAAGGAATGGCCTATATTTCGCGTTAGTCTCCTATCCCAAGCTCGAAGGAGCCTTTCCCCGTTTGCTTACAGTTGTAATGATAGTTCTGTCTATAGAAATCAAGAAAACGACTAATGAGAGACCAATGGTGAGTAGGAGTAGAGGGATTCCTTGTAAGAACTGATTCTGGTCGGCAGCTTCGGCTATTGTGACGGAAGACCGTTGGCTTCGCCCATCGCTATCTCGCGGTGGTTCCGGCTCGTACGGCCGCGAAGTCTTGCAAAATTGCAACCCCGGTTTTCCTGGGTGCCTCTGTTCCCCGACGGGCGTGACAAGCCGTTCCTTGGGCGTAGATGAGACGATTCTAAATTTTGCGTCGTCTGTTCTAATAGTTGATAGATGCCGGAGATGAGGAGCCGAATCTATCAGGAGATCTGCCAAGGTAGTCTGCTGGTTCGAGTAGACTTGGCTGTCCGCCTCGCTGCCTCCGTTCAACGTTTTGCTCGAGGCCGTGGAAATGTCCCTCGAGTGAGAATATTTCAGCTTGGAAGCACCACCGATAAGGTCGCCGGCGAGCCAGAAAGGAGATGTCGCGCGAAGCGGAGGGAGGCTCGATCCAGCATCGCCATCACATTGCGTCGAGGAGAGGCTAACCCTGCCATCGTTGGAAGTTGCGGACTGATACACTGATGCGGTGTCGTCGTCCGGCGAGGTACGATGACTGTCATCCTCCTCCATCGCGCATTCGTTATTGTTGCGAGGTTCAGCAGGTTGGATAGCTAGGACAGCTTCGGACCTAAGTCCAGATCGAAGATAGTGAAGACTGTAGGAAAACATCTAAACGAGCGTTGCAGGCCGTGTCACCCCGGTCACATAGGTACCGACTCACCGTGGAGGCACGACGTCACTTACACGCCTACTCACACGTCTTACTCGGTCCACCTCTTCCGCGGGTATGGCACCTAGATGCCAATTTCCCAATGCCGATGGTGCCCAGACCTTAGCTCGCAGCTGCGCAAGCAAGCCCCCACGGATGGAAAGCTTCCTTGTTTTTTCCGCAGATGGCGCTAGGTCTGGATGTTTCGATCCCGGCAAATTACCTACTCTCCCATTGGAACAGAGGATAGTGTTGACGAAGCCGCTTGGCCGACATGGGATAAGCTGGAATGCCCAGGTTACGAGTAGTAAAACGACCTACCTCTGATGAGAGGATCCCAAAAACAAAGAAGAAGAAGAAAGCGTTAGCAGCATGCATGACAAGCAAGCTCCATGTGCAAGGTCGGCGATCGCTATTAACGTTAAAGTAGAAGCTTAGCGGCCCTTGAACCAATCATAGGAAGCATAGGAAGCGAAAAGAAAGCTGGCAAGATTCGATAGCGTTGTTGAGTTGGCGCTGGAGCGCGGCGATGTCGATCCTACCGTTGCTGTGGATGCGGTGGATACGAGCTGAAAAAGGTCCGGTCTAAGCTATGAAGCTTAAGAGTAGCCAAGAAGCCTTGAGAGTAAGGCATTGGCATTGGGGGGGCAGCCTGTAGGGGGAGGAACCGGGGGAACCAGGGGCGAGACAGCAAAGATACCACAGTAGAGACAAGAAGAGAACGCTATCATGAATCGGAGCTTGAAAGGGGAAGAGATCTGCGGCCCGCCGTCTTGGAATTTAGTAAAGTGGGCATGCGACGGATGTGGGCCGAAGCCACCGCTGCAGCCACCGAAGGTATCCCTTAGTCTTGCTTACATTATGTACCTACCTCTCTTCCCGTTTTAGTGCTTCGTAGCACCTGTAGTTCGCAGAAGTATACCTAGGTACCTACCTACCTACCTACCCACCCTAACCTCACACAAGTATCCAATACATGCGTCAGTCAACGGCGCTACCACACACCCGCGTTACCTACCAGGACTGCGCAACCAACGTGTAATATCCGCGTAAGAAGCCAAGACGTGCTGACTAGTGCCGACCAATCTTACCAAGTAAGACGGCCAGAGACATTATTTGCATGATGCAAAAAGTCCCCTAGCGTCAAGACATTATGGAGCCTCAGGTCTTACTCGAATTGGGATGTTATGATGTCTAACCCTCCACGTGGCTTGCCGAGAACAGACTATTGTACTCGGTACTGCTCGTCTCCGTCCTTGGTGCAATGGGCACTCAAGTAGATAGGTACCTACATACTTGAAATACCTGCTTTGAATTCCCCCAGATCCGGTTAGACGACATACCGTAATTCCGCCAATGTTTACTGCTGTTATGATTCACATGTGTTACCATGGTTCGGCTTGCCCCTACTGCAAGTTCGTTGTTACTAACTACTAGTTAGATATTGGGCATATTTGTTAAGCTATTAAATTCTAGGTTACTTACTTACTAACCTACGCTTTATGCTTTACAGGAATACACCTTGATAGGCTGTTTACCTATACAAAGTATAGACAATAGAAAATGGTTGATATTAACACAAGCTGGTAGTTTGACAGCTTTCAGTAGTTAAGAGTTACTGGTCGGTTGACAGTTATAAAAATAAAAATATCTTGTTTCTTACCTATCTTACTAACAACCAGGCTTCTTTGTATCCCTAGCATAACCCTACCTATCTTTGCATTCAACTACGTCCCTAACGTACTCTTCCAAGGGAGTTTTCTTTTTTGGTGGGTTTTATTATTTTTATTTTTATTTTACCTACCCTTAAATTCGTCCTCAACGCCACAAAGCCGGGAATAGCTATGAAATGCTGACAAATGTACATTTTCTTTTGCCCTGTTTACTTCCAGGCGCGCACGCGACCGACATGGCCGAATCAAGCTTCTCCAACTGCGAGATAGAGTTGGGGGTCATCTCGTATTAAGATTATGTAGGATATATTAAGATTATCAGAATACGCAACCGCTGCCCTTAGGTGTGACCCCCAGATATGTGCCTGCTATGACCAATCGTTCTAAAGGCACCAAGTTTTCTTTTCTTTTTTCTTGATGTATGTTACATTGAAAATGTATGTACCTATTATATTAGCTCATTATATTTTGAAACTACATACAAGGTATGTATGTATGTGAGTATCTCATGTATGTTGCCGCTATGCTAGGGATATGGTACAATAATAATGACGCTGTCGCTATAGATAGATGTAATGCAGCTGATGTAACTCAGGAACGCCACTGTAATTACTGTTGATGATAGATAATGAGAGATGATGAGTGGTGATCATAAGATCTGCGTCTTTTTCAAACGCGCAAGCTGCATGAGAGTGTTAACTACTCCAACAATGCCTGCACCGTCTGTGTGTCTACCCAAGGCCTCACAGTCCGCGCCAGCAAATTCGGCCTCGAGGTTCTGCTGGGTCTGACCGGCGAGAAGTTGTGCGGTCTTGAGCCCCTTTTGCCTCTGCGCCTCGATGCTCTGCAGTGTGGTCTCGTCGAAAGCTTTTTCCTCGGATGTACCCGCCGGTAATAGACCGGACATCTGTAGCATGAGTTCCGGTGATACAGTTTTGCGGCCAGATTTGAATACGCATTTACTTAAAGCTGTGGCAAAGATATGCTTGTCCGGGTTGACCTCATTATCCATGTTGCTGTCGTTGGACGATACACTGTCAACACTGGAGCGCCGTAGTTGATCTTCATCCAGTTCTGTAGTGCTATTCCGTCGGCTCTGGCTCGGTGACTGCTCGGGATACAGTGAATAACTTTTTGGTTTGGCGGCATCCTTGCGGACAAAGTGGGTAACGATGTAGATCCATTTCTCGTCCCAGGCAAGAATTTTAGACCACATTTCGTATTCTTCATACGGACGTACTTCGCGCTTAAAGTTGCAGGATACCGCGCCGAGCGCAAGGCCGAAGACGGGCTTCTTAGATCCGGTGTATGCAGCGGTTCCACCGCGCATCTGATCGATGCCCTTCGCGAATAATGTGCAGACTAGGTGAGTTCGTGCGATGTCAACGTCCGCAAAATATGATGAATTAGATTTATGCATATTGAAGTCAATCTCCATGAGCTGTGCCGTGGAAGAAGTGATGATGGGTTGAAAAATATGAGTGTGCGTGAGCGGCACAGCTGGCCGCTGTGTTCGTAGAATAAAACGGAAAGCATTAACAAGTCGAAGCTTTGGAGAGTGTTAGCTTCATAACTTGATCAAGGCGAGACGGAAGCTACTTACGTGCCACATAAATGGCATATTCTTGATGTTTAAGACGATGAAAAAACATAGTAACGTAAACCAGAGCGTCGACCATGTTAGATGAGGGTATATTAAATTTGCAACGGAAGGCTTATATGGTTGGATCTCGGCGAGGGGACCTTCCGACGAGAAGTCATAGGTTGATCCCCGGCTCTGGTTAATAGAGCCTAGGATATAAGTCGTCGACATGTTGGTTGGACCTGGACAAAGGAAATTTTGAAGTTTGTAAGAGTTGAAATCTATATGAAGATTATGAATATCTCGTACTGGCATGAGAGATTGGCATGAGATATCAACATATGTTTCGCCGGGCAACATCATCTAAATGTTTCACAAGATACGGCGGTTATCCGCAACGTTCCCGCACGCATATATGTTGGAAAAGCCCATTTGAAAGATAGGAAGCAGCTTAACCCGCGCCCCCCTGGGTTGTGATATCATTGGGACGAAGGATACCATGGTCTATGTGTAGCAGCTGACAACAGAGAGATAGGTAAGACGCCTAAAGGTGTCCACTCTTTGTCTACCCGTAACGAGCGGAACTCTTTTCCCTGCTATTACTACATGCGTAAGGTACTTACTTACCCTAAGTTAGGCAATAAGCTAGGTACTTTACTTGCTCGTTAGCATCGGGTTAGGAGATGACATATCAAAATAGGCAGTGATTGACGTATCTGAATCTAGAGGAACGGAACGATTAGTCAATGATTCAGCGATGTCCAAAATGGGAGGAATCCCCACGGCCTATCAAAGCTAATGTTGTAAGTCCTTCCGAGTCAAGTAAACGAACGTGCTCTTTGCGAGGAATAGCGTATAAGGTGACGCTGTGCTAGGTAGCTGGGTTGCTAGGCTCCCATGTTACTGAACAATCCTCCAGGTCTACCCGGCATCGAGAGCATCAGATGCCCCAGAGGGTCCAGAAATGTCTCAGAAACTGTTACTAGAATGTTTCCAGGATATAAACCGAGTTACAGCTACGCTCGGGCGTCCGGAGAACATGGTCAGTAGTCCACCCTATCACTGTCCATGATACTCTTTGTACGATACATGTCGGGTAACAAGTGTAAGCCTCCTTCGCTTTGATGAGGAGAAAACGCTATCCTCGTCCTTTGGAATACGAAAAAGGGCGCCCAGTTACATCACTGTCACATGTGGGTAAGTATATTAGATAGGAAATTTCTGCTTGCTTCGGGTTGAGCAGTTCCGGTAGTCTAGAATAGCGTCTTGTAAGCGTGGGAACCTTTTCTTAAAGCCGCCGGTATATGACGCCAAGCTAACTGTCTTGAGTAAGTGGGCAGCAATAGCGCATTGGATGCCGGCTGAAACATTGAAAGTCTTATTGGAAAAAAACAACTAAACAAAAGGGGGAGGAACCCAAAAACCAGTTAAGCTTTCGGCACATTGGGGGGTTTGTGTGACGTAGCTTAAATGACGTTCATCAAGATTAAGCAAGATCATATAACGGTACCTAACCAATGCAAAGCATAGCACATACATCTTCTAATTTTGATCCTAAGAGTGCTAAACCACGACTTGACTTTTATGAAACATTACTGTCAGCACAACCAACTATAACATTTTAGATAGTTAAGTGGACTAGTGTAGTTAGGTAGTTATTAAAGATACATAATAATATTGCCATTATGATTTACATACTGTAGGGTATCATCGATCGATCTCATCACATAAAAGGATGTGGATACGTTCTACGGCCCGGTATGTAACGTACTAAGATAAGGAATTAGCGTATTCGACTGCAAGGGTCAGTAGTTGGGCGATTGGGTAGCCGGCCTGTTAGTACATAGATAGGTACCTAGTGTAATGGGACTTGTAGAAGCGAGGGATGTAATCAATACTTGCATCGTATTTACTATTTGTGGATGGGAATTAGGCAATAGCTATCGGATTTAAGAGATTGTGTGCCTTAGTTGGGCTTATAAGGACAGGGTCCGCACAAAGGTGGTAGGAGAGGCTGAAGGTCCCCTGTAACAAATGCGTTTGTTTCTTGGTTATTGCTTGTACCGGAGACGTACTCAGTACATTGCTCATATTTCCAATAAGTGATTGGTTGAAAGATTGTTGAAATAAATCAAGCTAAGCAGGAAATAAGCTAATCCTGCGGGGTCTGGAGGTACCTAGTGTATGTAGCGACTACATCCCACAGCAGGGGGCATTGGCCACTTACAAGGGTCAGGGAGATTTCCGCCCTGCCAATTTTCTTGGCCGTCACGCCTCTTTTTCGACTTCACGTCAACATGATAGAATATTCCCCCCTGCTTGCAGACAACTACGTACGGTACCAGAATTCAAAACGGCTTACTTTATTTTACTTTATTTTGCTTTGAAATAATTTATTTCCCATTATTGCTATGAAATCCCCGCCAATAACGCTAGCCTAAGAACAATTCGAAAAAACAGACATTAGACTAAGAATTATACATTTTCATTAGTTTTAATGATAGACAGGGACGCCTACTCCATCCACCCCGGACCATGCGCATGCTCCCTTTTCCTCTCCCGGAACTTTAAGGAGATCTGACAAGTTAATGATTAGGTAGGTATCCACAGCCCATGCAAGTTTCCAAGCGATGGGCTTGAATAGGTAAAGCTACCAGAAAATCACTTTCTGGAAACTATCGAGCTGTTCATGTGTTCCACTCCGCTGCAGCTGTCGGCAACCTTGACCGCGCTCTGCTTCATCGATGAGACCGCGTACTTGTCCGACTTCTTATTGGTCTTGCGAGAGGATGCCTTCCTGTATGTGGCGATATAAAACATGATAAAGAGCACTAAATACGAGCTCAAGATCAAGCACCCACAGACAGCTGCGAAAGGCTCACCCGCGCATCGCCCCAAGTGCGGCAGATACGGAGCATGGGCACTAGCAAAGTAGTCCCAGGATGCGAAGTAGACAAACCCTGTCGTCATTGTTAGCTTCTCTTCTTTCAAAGAGTGGTCTGGTTAGGGCCTTACCAAGATCGAGAATGAACTGGCCAATCTGCATTCGGGTGATCCACTCCTTCCACCAAACCTTGACACCTCGTGCGCTCTGGAAGTAGTACCAGTACATCACGACGTGTACAGTCAAGTTCAGCGTAATGGGGACCCATGAAACCGACGTGTGGCCGAGCAGTTGGGTGTAGCACAGCAATGCAGTTGCTGGGTGGTGGTAAGTGTGGAGGAAGGTAAGAGGCTTCTTCTTGACCATCAAGAAGACAGTGTCAATAAGTTCGATGTATTTGGTGATGTAGTTGAGCTGGGTTGCATTAGCGCTTTTATCCCGGTTGATAATCCTTCACGTTCAGGTACTGACATAGTAGAGAGTTACAAGCTCATTGCTCCAGCCATCTGCACCGCAAATGTTCTCGTAGAGGCCATGCTTCCAGATAGTAGGCGCCAGTTGCTCAATGAAGAGAACTAGGAGGCCACCACTTAGTAGCGTTAAGAACAGGTTGTGAGCCTTGAACAACCCATTCAACTTGAGCGGCTCGCGGTTGCGCATAAATTCGCGACCTCCGAAGATGACAACAAGATACAGAACAATCATGCACACGGTCTCGGTCATAGTCGACATCGGAGTAACGCCCTCCTTGAACCTGAACTCGTTTGCATGATATCCCGTAACGGACATCCAAAGCTTGTCAAAGGCCTGCCACGGCGCGATCTTGATCACGCCGGGGGAGGCCTTGAAGGCATGGAGGGAATCAAAAGACATGGCTAATTAATAAATATGAGAATAATAAGGAGGTCGACGAGGCCAGCCGAGAAGCCCAAGTGTCACGATGCTGAATGGAGAGTTCTGATGAAAGACGTCTGGTTCTATCACCAACTTTAAAGCCGAAGGTCGTTATTATTATAGGCGTCCGGGAATCTGGATAGAGATTAAAGTGATCGATGTCATACCGCGTCAACTAAGGAGCTAGCCTACAATATCAACCGGCTGAAAACGTACAAGCTGAACTAAAAAAACCAATGAACTTGAAAATAGCCCCGGCAACTCGATCGAAGTTATACTATTCTAGGGATTTGGTTAACCCTATATTAGGTACCCCACATAGAGCACGGTATGAAGGTGCGGTTACACATTGCTATTGATGCTAATTACAAGTAAAACAGTGCATCTTTAGGGCCTAGATGATGGCATATTTTAACAGAATCCTGACAACTGTGGATACGTTTATTTCTATAGTCTCGGACAAAAGCCGTCCGGTTGGGGTACGTGGCTCTTAGGTATCCTGAATAGGTATGTATCGTATCTACTAACGTTATTCCCTTTTCTCGTTTAGGATTTTGGAGACTGTCAATATGTCTTACTTGAGACGGCGTTATGGCATGTACCGTGATATATATGGCATGCTTCATAAGTCACGGTGTGAAGGTTACATGCATGTGATTACAACAATCCTTGCTTGTTCCATTCGGAAAGCCTAGCAATTTGCCCACACACCCAGACTTTAGGACCAGTCGGCTTGACATAGTTGTCGCCCCCCGTTCTGCCCGATAAGAGCTCATCGGTCTAGATGCTACGTTCAGCTGACCTTGGCCTGGTAAGCACCAAGAGTCATTGCCAATGCGTTCAGTATATTTCCGCTGTTGGTGGCCGAAACATCGTCAAGCCAAGATTATGGACTAGGTATTCCGCACTCGCCTACGATGTATTCGAAAAAGAGGCTTTACGTCAGTGGAATCTCCCATTGAAGAACTTATCCTCTAGTGCCGCTCACTTGTTATAGTATAGTGCAGTACCACGAAGTAGTGGAGTGCCCTAGTTCTTAGAGCCCGAATAGCTGGGAACCGGGCTTTTCGGCGATATTACGACCTACACTACATACGTGTACCCAGCGACAGTTATCCACAAAACGGCTACGGATCTAAACCGTAATGGCGTTATCGACAGTTGAGCCATACATCGCATATGCTTCTGCAGCGCCCTAGCATAAACAGCTTAGTGTCGTTGGCTCGTAAGTATTCAGACCTAGAGATGTGTAGGGTCGATAATTGCAAAGATCGACGTCACACAACCTTCACAAATGCCCAACCCGAGATTGCGGGCTGAATAGACCAAGTTCTGGGCTTAGCATGCTTGTGGAGAGTGGTCCTCTGTTCTAATCTCAGTAACCCCCTACCCTTGAGCCCAAGGCGTGCCTCGGAATTAGGTGGACCCTTCTCAGACGTTGTCTTACACGCCTATTTCCAGCATGGCATCATCGCATCATCGCATATTTCGGCGTGCTCCCATTCGTCTATCTATATAATAGCACTCTTTGTCGATCCCATCGACCCCGGTCAACATGTCCGCGACCTTACACCAGAAGTTGAATCTCATATAGGTACTCCCCTCTTCTCCTTCCGTTCGGCTTCGAGGCCTTTGTCATATTTCTACTGTCCTTCCAACATCACCATTCAAGATGTCCAAAGTCACCATGACTCCGGTTCTGGCGATGACGGCGACCGCCTCGTTCTTATACGCGCGCCACGCCGAACTACCAATCGGCTCTACGATCGCAACGTCGCTAGCTGTTGTGATTCCTCTATATACTATCGTCTGGCTCAGCTGGATATTCCCCTTCTATGTATCCGAGCTAAGGCATGTACCAACCGTGCCGGGTTTTCCTCTCTGGGGTCAGTTCTTCGACATCATCACGCAAGAATGCGGTGTGCCTCAGCGAAACTGGCATCAACAGCACGGTTCTATTGTCAGATACTTCTTCCCCTTTGGTGCCGAACGTCTCTCTGTTGCCGACGATGAGGCCCTCAAGCAGATGACTATCAAGAACCCTTACAACTACCCTAAGCCTCTTCGCGCCAAGCTTTGGATGGTTCGCATCCTTGGTGAGGGCGTTCTACTCGCCGAAGGCCAGGAGCATGCTCACCAACGCAAGTCCCTCGCTCCGGGCTTTTCGATCCAGTCCATTCGTGCACTCGCCCCGGTCTTCTGGCAGAAGTCGCTTCTCCTAGCCAAGTGTTGGCGTGAGGAAATGACCGCTGAGGGGGCCACGACCAAGTCGTTCGAGGTACTCGAGTGGCTCAACAGAACTACACTGGATATCATTGGTAGCGCCGGCTTTGGATACGAGATTGACTCGTTACACAACCCCGAGACGCCCATTCGCGAAGCCTATCGTCTAGTCTTCGCTTTTGATATCGCGTCTCGTGTCATGCACGGAATCCAAGCCTTCATCCCCGCCTCCAAGTACATCCCATCCAAGATGAACCAGGATATGCAAACATCTCGAAACATTATTCTGGACAAAGCCACTGAGATTATTACCGAGAAGCAAGAGCAAGCAGAGACCAACACGGGTGGTAAGGATATCATTGCTCTTATCGCCCGTGATAACAAGAAGATCAAGGCTATGGGAGAAGCTGGTCTTTCTTTTGAAACCATGCGCGACCAGATCATGACTTTCTTGGGTGCTGGTCACGACACTACTGCAACAGGTGTAGCCTGGACTATTCACTTGCTATCCACACATCCTGAAATCCAGTCCCGCCTTCGCGAAGAGATCAAAGACTTCATGCCCTTCCTCTTCGACAAAGAATCCCGCTTTGATCCCGAAACAATTGCCAACGCCGACCCTGATAAGTTACCGTACCTCGATAATGTCTGCCGCGAATCATTGCGCTACATCCCGCCTATTCCCATGACAGTGCGGCAATCCCTTGCAGATGACCAGCTTGGCCCTTACAAGGTTCCCGCCGGTAGCGTCATCTACGTGCTTGCAAATGCCATCAACCGGTTACCGATGTACTGGGGTCCTACCGCAAACGAGTTCGACCCAGATCGGTGGGATAACCTACCCAAGACATTCACTACCAACGCCTTTATGACCTTCCTTCAAGGCCCACGCGGTTGCATCGGCCGCAAGTTCGCCGAGATTGAAATGAAGATTCTGCTCTGCTGCCTGCTCAGCATGTACGAATTCAAGCGCGACTTCGACACGCCCGACCCCGAAGAGTGGAAGATGTGGCGACTAGTATTACGCCCGAAGGAGGGCGTCACGGTCAAGGTTACCGCCATCTAGAATGCATGAATCATACTCGGCTATTATTTATTAGCCATTAATTAGTAATTTATCACACCGTATATATACAGATAATTGGCAATTTCATATAGTCGGAAGCCAAAAAAAAAAAAAAGGAAGAAAAAAGGACTAATTAGCTCTCTATTGGTGGTTACGGTGTTGATATATGTTCATTTTCAGAGTCTTTAAGACATGTAAATGAAGGGTAGTTGGACTAGCATGTTTAAGATTTTATGAGGCGTATTTATGAATTATAATACAGTTTAAAAGTTAATTCTTTTTCACGTTTTACCAGTGAAGTGTAGGGAATTCCTTGAAGTGAGATTGAAAATAATCCATAATTCTTGTTCGGCTTTGCCGTAGAAGTACGTAACTTAAAAACCCCACGCATTCTTCACGAACCTTAATGTTTATCAAATCAGGAATTAATTTATAACTGCATGTTATTCCCGATGCTTCTACGCGTCTGTAATGTTGTGGGTAATCAAGCATACTTCACGGTTCTAGACCTGTTGTGTTATACCACGCGTGGAGCGGGACTCACTAGGTGCTACTATAAGTGACATCTAATACGGGGGGTGCTCGGGTGATTTCTGGGTCTTGGTAGCCAGTCATAGTAAATAATAATAGTATGAGAGTATGAAAAGATTTGTACGAACTATATACATGAAAAGGTAACTATCTGAGATGAAGTAACTACGTAGATACATAGGTAGTTACAGTATAGTAACGTAGTGACTTTTATAAAATACATATTTTCCCTCCCAGACAAACAATTACAAAGCCAAATTACCGAAGTGCCTCCTATAATACGCTAGCTATACTATTATGAGCTTGTGTTGTTGACGATGGAATCCACCGTGATGGGGTCGCAGGCTGATATGCCAATGCCCTGGCAGCTGTTGTCGTTGCTTAGGGTGAGATCCGGTGCGATTTTGGGACTGATGTCGAGCAGGCTGTTGCCGCTGTCATTGGTAGTAGGGCTACTAGTCGGGCTGCTACTAGCACTGGTGCTACTGGTGGGACTAGGCTGGACAGGGTATGCTGTTGTAGTAGAAGAAGCTGTAGGAGATGGCTCGGTTTTGGCCTCGTCGCTGCTGCTGTCTTCGACTGTGTTGGTGACATCTGAGCCGACAGTAATGGGATCACAGGCGCTGATGCCGATGCCTAAGCAGCTGTTTTCGTTGCTCAGACCGAGGCCAAGGTCGATATCGGGACTCAAGTTGATCAGGGAGTCCCCAGAGCCACTGTCTTTGGTGCTAGGCTCTTCCTTAGCCTTGGAGCCGTTGTCATGTACGACGGTGGAGTTCTTCTCAGAGTCGACGGTGATGGGATCGCACACGGACACGCCTAACCCAAGGCAGGAGTTATCATTATTAACATTGAGCCCGAGATCGAGATTGGGACTGAGGTTGATGAGCTGGTCCCGCTTGTGCTCGGCCAAGAGCATCGGTAGGCCGTGAGCTACGCCGACGAAAGAGAAGACGAAGTAGGTGAAGATGCGCATGTTGGCCGTCTAGCTCTAGCTCTAGCTCTAGTCTCAACTACGGAGCTCTCGGACACCAAAAAAGGAATTAAATAAAAGAATAGTAATAATAACAATAATAATAACAGTGAACGTCACGAATTTGTGTTTGAGAAGCTGGAAGATGAGAGGAGGGGAGGGTTCTACAAAAGATCTCAGAAGAGCAGAACACTCGTAACGCAGTGATCGACATTCTCTTGCCTATTATATCCCTGGTGGATAGTAGTCTATGTACATTAGGTACTCTCACTCACTCGCTACCTTGACTATTGCGTCGATCGTCAGTGGCTGCCACAAAGTAATCAAAGCTAATTAAACCACCTAATGCAAAGCGCCTCTTCCTGTTTTCTTTTCCAAGTATCGCGCACGCTATCGCCAACCCGCCGCGTCTAGTCCGTCGAGCCGAGCCAATGCCCGATTCAGCACTTCCCGAATAGGCAAGTTTTGTTGACAGGGGGGAGCCTTGCTTTTGGGGCGCTCGAGTCACTTTTCACTTTTCACTTTTCACCTCTCACCTCTCACTTCTCACTTCTCACTTCTTCCCCCACTGCGGAGACCCGAGCTGTGTTCCCCTTCCCTCCCCTGACAGCGCGTTGGGGGTCAGGTCAGACAAACGGGACTAATAAAGTACTCAATACTTTGATGCATTGCTAGCACGGGCCATAGGTATGTATGTAGTGTAGGTATGTTTTGTATGTACGAAAGCCACCGGGAAGAGACCCGACCAACCAATGGGCGAATAAGCGATGACGGTCTTCATATTCTCGCTTGAGCATATCGAAAAAGCCAGAAACTTGGCTATCGTCAACACTATGTAGATGGCGAATAAATCTGCGAGTCGCGTCATGGGCACATGAGCCTGTTTGGCGTGTTTTTAACCTGGCCTGCACGTAGGTAGGTACTTGGTGGATATTCCTTGGACACGGTACCGAGGGAGCGGGATGTCTACAAATGTAGGACATATGGGATAGCTACCTAGGTTAGGTACCTTACCTAAATGACACCCACGACACTGGCCAGATAGAGAGGTAAAGACCCCAGGATTTCTATTAGTGCTTACTAGCAGAGGTTCGTTCTTTGTGTTAGCCCTGAGACGGATGTGTGGAGGAACTAACTCGCTGGAGAATGACGGGTAGGAGATAGAACAACGATATAGAGCATTACTCTATTATTATCTCTACTACTACTACTACTACTACTACTACTACATCACCATCATCATCATCATCATCATCATCATCATCACTATAGTACCAAGACTACGAGAACCAGCCCGGAGTTCAGAATAACTCCATTTCCCTTTTTGATTCTCCCCAGACGCGCTCAAGATGTTCGGGATCACGAGCAGCGCCCTTGTCCTGCTCGTCGTCTTCCTGGCCTGGACCCTCGTCAAGTCCAAGCTCAAGAAGCGTCATAACAATGCAAAGGCCGCCACGCTCGGGTGCCTGCCGCCGCCAGCGCTGCGAAGCACAAATTTGATCGGCAGCTCGATATTGCGCGAGTCCATGAAAGCGACCAAGGAGGATCGTGGGCCCCAGTACGTAGCCGAGAAGCTGGATAGCATCTCGCCGGACTGCCATACCGTCAAGGTGCCCATCATCGACTATGAGATCCTCGTCACGCGCGACCCCGACAATGCTCGCACGCTCTTTACCAGCCCCGACTTCGACATTAGCCACCACCGGCAGCTGAGCTGGATGCCACTGCTGGGCAAGGGCATCTTCACGAGCCGGGGCGAAATCTGGAGACACAGCCGTGCGCTTCTGCGGCCGCAGTTCGCGAGAGAAATGATCAGCGACCCCCAGCTCGAAGAGCACCACCTGCAGAATTTATGGGAGCAGCTTGCCGCCGACGCCACAACCGGGTGGACATCCAAGGTCGATCTCGCGCCTCTCTTCTTCAAGTTCACCCTGGACACGGCAACCGAGTTCATCTTCGGCCAGTCGGCCAACTCGCTGCAGGAGCGCGACAGCGCCAAGGACCTCAGCCGCCACTTCAACGCCGCCAAGGTCTGGATCGACAAGCGCGGCGCCCTAGCCAAGTTCTACTGGCTCATGAACAGCAGCGAGTTCAAGGAGCACTGCGCCGCCATCCACCAGTTCGCCGACGGCATCGTAGCCGACCGGCTCGCGAACCCGGAGAAGCGCAACGACCCGGAAAAGGGGGCCGCGCGCTTCAACCTCCTCAGCGAGCTGGCCAAGGAGACGCAGAACCCGCACGAGCTGCGCAACGAGACCCTGCACGTGCTGATCGCCGGCCGCGACACCACGGGCTGCCTCCTCGGCTGGGTGGTCTACTTCCTGGCGCGGCACCCGGCCGTCTACGCGCGCCTGCGCCGCGAGGTCGTCAACCGGTTCAACGGCCGGCCCGCGGACTTCCGCGCCCTCGGCCAGCTGCCGTACCTGCAGTGGGTGATCAGCGAGACGCTGCGCGTGGCGACCGTGATACCGCTGAACGAGCGGATCGCGCTGCGCGACGCGGTGCTGCCGCGGGGCGGCGGGCCCGACGGCAAGGCCCCCGTGTTCGTGCCCGAGGGCACGCAGGTGCTTGTCCCGCTGTACGCCATGCAGCACCGTGAGGATATCTGGGGCGCGGATGTTGAGGAGTTCCGCCCTGAGAGGTGGGAGACGCATCGGGCTGGGTGGGAGTTTATCCCGTTTGGGGCTGGGGCGAGGAAGTGTCTTGGTCGTAAGTGTTCCCCTTCCCTAGCATACATCTTCCCATCTCTGCCTCTATTCCCCAGATCGCAGTTATACCACTAAAGAACGCCATTCCCCAACTAACCAAACCATCTACAGAGCAATTCGGACGACAGGAAGTCAGCTACGTCGTATCCCGGTTCTGCCAAAAATACGACCGCATCGAGAGCATGGAGGAGGGCGACGGCAAGATCCGGCTTCATCATGCCATCGAGAACCGGTCGGGCACTGGTGTTCAAGTGCGGTTGCATGAAGCAAAGGCTTCCTCTGCTTCTGCGTGAGATGGGTCTGCTGGGAGTAGCTCTGGGCTCTGCCGTAACTAATGGATTAGATAGTTAGCTTAATATTGTAATGTCTACGAACTGAATGAGATGGGGTTGAATACATGGCGGGCTGCCGAGATATAATTCATTGGTAATGCCCAGATTTGACTACCTTGAGCACTAATATACCTGGTGTTTATCCTCTTGCATGAATGTGTATTTACTTCGTTAGAAAATACCCCTTTCCCCTATTCTACCATCCCCAGTGTTATTTATCTTAACCCACGTCACAGGAAGTTCTTAGTATAACCCCTTAGCTAGCAACAAGAACTCCATATAGTTAATAGCTAATTACCAACCTACCTAACGCTAGATCTACCCGTCGATATACTACGTCCATCCCCATAATAGATCAACACCAGTATAACAGTCCGACTAGAGCACCCAGATAGTCCAGTCGTAGCCCACATCCCACGTGGTAAGCATTACGCCGCAAATCTATGCAGATCCCCTCATCCTACCCAACCCTTAGTAAATACAACCATGGATAACTAAACAAATTCTCATCCACAAAATAACTAGTTAGCCAGAACCAGGCAACCAGCCTGTGTAGCGGTTCGGCTCGATTGCGCACAGGTAAGGCTACTAGTCCTATCGAGATAAATCGGCTGGGTTCTCGGCCAATTCTCGAGCCAACCTATCTTCTACATTCCACCACCGCCGCCATCACAAGCTCACCAAGATGGAAGCGCCGGCGGCAGGGACGGCGACGGCGACGAAACCCACCGGTCGTAATGACGCGCAGAAGGGGGGTTCTAAAGAGGACAACTAGCAAATTCTTGGTTTAGTAAGTCACGCCGCCATATTTCAAGTTCTACGCACGAATTATAATCTTCAAGTGAAGCCGCCACGGGGCCGGGTACGCACATGACCCGCGCCCCTTTCGCCGCCCCGAGATGTCTTAGATAACCGCCGGAAGCATTACGAGTGGACGCCTCAAGGATACCTGCTTACTAGGTACCTAGGCATGTAGGCAATTAGGTACAGTTTATACCATAATTCGTCGGTACCTGCTTTTGATGTACCCTAAGAGTATAAAGTATACCCGCCGAATAAACAATAAGTACGCCACGGGCCTGTTTGCTTATGGCAGCTTTACATACTGTGTCATACAGCCACCTCTATGAAAATACGAGAGCTGGTTGGACATGGTGAGGCGAAGATGTGGCTGCCTGAACCCCCCTATCCTGTAACGTGACAAATGGACTAAAAGACTGTGTATGCTTTCTCCTTCTTTGTGATGCATGTACTGGGCTTGTCCTTGCTGTGCGTCTCAACGCCGTAGCCGTGTTACACTACACTAGACAAGGCTTGACATCCACGGCTCCTTAACTTCGGGACGTCTATGTAGATTTGACGTGGACGCTCGGTGGCGTACCGTAAATAGGCACAACCCTTGCCTGGAAGCCTTGCTATGTAGTTATGCTAGTGGCGTAGTGCAATAGTGAAATATGAATCGTTTGCCTAAGAATGTAACGGAAGTTATGAACGAGGGCAGCATCCGATGAAACTCAAGGGGAAAAGCCATCTCGGCATGTATCGTGCCCGTGGGAGCACAGATCTCGCTACCGTTAAGGCGATCGGCCATGATAAAGACTAGATGTACCTACCGTGAATAATGAATTACAACGAAATACCACGACGAAACATATGTGGCTTGGTTCCAGATGCGGCGTAAATTCGATCGAAGGTCGCGGGGCTGATTGAATCAAAGGATGTCGCCTGATCTCGCCTGATCTCGCCTGTTGCTGCGCAAACAGCCACGAATATTCTTAAGTTGGAAACGCTGCTAAGCTCCCTTGCGTGTTTGTATTTCTGACGTGTTCATATCCGATCTGTCTATCGACGACGACGACAAAAGGTACGTAACTAGTACGTACTAAGGTAGTGTCTTGGGAGATCGCCAAGAATCGCCTACATAGCGTAGTGCAGTGTAGTGTATATACGGTAGCTCACGACTCGTGAGGTACCCGGTTCTTCCGATGAAGCTGGTAACTACCAGCAAGGGTATGTAGTTGCGCCGTGGGCAGTTTTTCATCCAATACCAATGCACCATGTATCTGGCCATTTCCATGAGGCTCTATAGTGGCCGTGAGAGTGTATGTAGTGTATCTAGGTATGTAAAGCATACACTAGGCACTACACTCAACTAGAGTGCGTCGTCATGGTTCCGCAACTCGGCAGAACTGACTTGTTACCTGCCTTGGTGCTGCCTTGGCAGGGCTGGGGCTGTTAATGAATGTCTACGACATACTGTTCTACCCACCACGGCCTAAGATAACTATATCCACTCAACGCCGTTATCCGTTTGAGACGGTCTCTATTATTTCGGGCAGACAATCCCATTCGACAGCGTAGGGATCGACAGAACCGTCCGTTTCGGGCGGTCCACATAAACATAAACATAAACATAAACATGATTCAATGACGAAATCAACTGGTAAATGAAGTAATCAGACGGAAACAAGTTGGCTTGGATGGGGTAAGACAGCGTGAGACATCATTGGTAGACCCGAACATAGAGATGGGGAGGCGCAGCTGTTAGTGCTAAGCACCGACCTACCTTTTTATGACACCCATTTGGGGCTCATCCCCTACTTGTATAAAGGAAATTCTCGTCGAGTTGACTCCCCAAAAAGATCTTCCCTCACATGCGGCGGGCGCACTAATTTCAAATATACACTGTCAATATTCATATCCCTTAAACACACAGGTCAAAATGCGGTTTACTACCTCTTTTTTCGCGGCTACCCTCGCCGCAGCCCACGTTGTCGAACAGGCTCCTCGAGATGCTATGATCACGCCTGCCCCGGTACTCAAAGGGCGTCAGTCATGGCAAGACTCCCTCTCGTCGGCACTCGCCCAAGCTAGTTCAGCGCAAGCACGTGCCAGCTCTATCGCACAACACCACGGGGGAAATGGAGCAGAATGGCAGGGAGCCCAAAGCTCCGCTTTAGCAGCTGCCAGCTCGGCTCAAGCTGCGGCAAGCAGCATCGCTGCGCAATATGGAAAACGCGAGCTCAATGAGCGCCAGGCTTGGGAAGTTGCTGTAACCGAGGCCGAAGCTGCCGCAAGCCAGGCTGCCGCGTTGGCCAGCAGCATCGCCGCTGATTACGGAAAACGCGACGGCAATGCCCTTGATGTCCGTCAAGCATGGAAAGAGGCGGAGTCCGCGGCTGAGAAAGCCGCCAGTGAAGTAGCTGCGATAGCAAACAGCATCGCAGGCGACTTTGGCAAACGCCAGGATTGGCAATCAGTAGTTAACTCGGCTGAAAGCCTTGCAAACTCGTGGGCCGGCGCTGGACAGTCGATCGGTAACTCGTGGGCTTCCGTCGGATCCGACGTCGCCAACTCTGCTGAGAGCTTTGGCCAGTCGGTTGCTAGCGATGCTCAAGGCCTCGGATCTTCTATTGCCAGCAGCGCTCAGGGTCTCGGCTCCTCGATCGCGAACAGCGCACAGAGCTTCGCTACGTCAGTGGTCAACAGCATTGAGAGCGTAGCCTCTACTGCCGCTGATGCTGCTTTGTCATCCGCCAGCGCTGCCGTCAAGAGCGCCGAGAGTGTTGCCTCTACCGCCACCGGTACTGCTCAAGCAGCCGCCTCATCCGCCGTCGAAAGTGCTCACTCAGCCGCCTCCGTCGCATCAAGCGCCGCATCGGCAGCTTCCGAGACCGCAAGCTCAAGTGACGATGCTAACACCAACGCCGCGCCGGGCACTGTTGAACTATCATCCTCGCTGCTAAGCATGTCTGTCGCAGCTTTTGCTGTTCTCTTAGGAGCTGCTCTGTTGTAATTTAATAATTCAGGAGGATCAATAATATAGATCTAGGAGGGTTATCAGGGAGTAACAGTATTTAGAGATATTCTTGACGATATAAAACATGACTTCTAAAGTCAGGTAAATTTATTAGTAATGACACTTTACGAATAAACTTCGTATTCAAACGAATTATTAAGATCGGATCGATTCGTACTCGTGGTGATGCAAAATAGTGGCCGTCTTCAGTATACCTTCACCTACCGATGTACCTAAGAGGTAATATTATAAATAAATATTTATTGGTTATCCATATCTGCAGTTTGTATTATTTGGAACAGTGGATATGAATTATGAAAACAGAATCTATCGTCAAGTAAGGAGTTGTAAGAAGTAGCAGGCAGAGGAACCCCTCCAGACTTGGCAACATAGCAATTAACGCGAACCGAGCGCGCTATATTTTTAGCGCGTTAGGCGCGTTCCACAGCGCGACAGGTCGCGATTTCCAAGCCATCCCCAGTGCCAATACAAAGTACACGTTCAGCAATATTCTCAATTTATAATTCGCCAATTCAATCTTCTCCATCTCACCTCACCTCACCTCACCTTATTGACTTCATAACTTTTCTCCTCTTACCTCCACTTAAAATCATATTCCAATCACATATATACACAATTCATACCATATCAATTATCCCTTCGTCTTCCAACCATCAGCTCCTCTTCCGTAGGATTCAACAATTTCAAAACCCCTCACGATGCAGCTCAAGCGAAAGCGTTCCGAGTCCGAGCTCTCTAGCTCCTCCAGCGCCTTCGGCTCTCCCTCGCGACCAGAGCAGCTCACTATGATGGATATGGACAGCATCGCCAACGTATCGCCCATCCGTCGTACGTCGCGGAGCTCGACGCCTTCCCACTTACACAGCCGCACCTTGAAACGGTTCCGCAATAGCCGTCCTTCGGACGACGAAATCCATGGTAGGTCTAGCGAGTTATCATCGCAGCCCTATCAAACAGCTTTTCTAATATAGAATCCCTATAGAACGTACCTTAAACATGTTATATACCGCCCAGAAACAACACATTGCCCAACAGCAAAACTCTCCGTTCGCCAGCCTTTTTACACAGCCTCAACCTCAACCTACACAGATATCGTCGCAAGGGGCCCAGGCGTCGCTCCACAACTTCTGGAACCTCCCCAATGCAACATCTGCCTCAAACACCTCAGTTCCACCTCCCATCGACCATCTAGTATATGACGGCCCTACCAATTGCGAGGATTGCGGACAGACATTACACGAAGGTGCAAGCGAAGACTCAATGGACGTAGACGGCTTCTGTTCAGAGGTCGAGACAAGTTGTGGAGGGTGCGGGAAACATGTCTGCTCGCACTGCTCCATCACCAACCTAGGTGAACAACGAAAGTGTTTGATATGTGCTGGGAGGAAGGTTTGGGTAGGCGGTCTCGGATGGGCTGGTGTCTCGGGCATCAAGGTCTGCTGAAAAGTAGATTCCTTTGAATTGTGTAAATGGCATCAGGATTATGGGCTTGGCCAGAAGTTATCCTAAATAGGTAGCTTAAGGCGACGTTGGGCATTTAAGGTGGATAAGCGTTGGAGTTCAAGGCGAATATGCCATTGCCAGGATATGTGTTTGAGTATGGAGTTTGGGCACACTCTAGTACAGGCGTCTCACAGCAAGTAAAACTATTATAGGGCATTGGCAGCCCTGACAGCTTCATACTTGGTATTCTTGAGGGGTCAATAATAAAAGTTGCGAAAGAGAGTTGTGATGATTCAATCTTCATATCGCTCAGATTTACTCGTATTATCATGGTCATGTCTATACTTCCACCATTTAGAGCATCTAAGTATCGTCATAACAATAAATTTAAATAGTAAATAGAATAGTAAATTATTATCAGACTAAAAGTCGGTATTTCATGAAGGATTGTCAACTATTAAATCAAATACATCTTGAAAGACTAGCTCATACGAAAACGACCCGTTACCTCCATACTTATAACGTAGCGATATGAGCACAAAACGAGTTTTTAGCCAGTCCCAGATTCTATTCCGAAGGATATCGCATATCAGATGACCAAGGCTTTGTTAAATGCCCGGCAAAATGATAGCAGGTCGCATTTGTTGAAGTGAATGTCAACCAAGATAGAGGACTAAAGTAATATTCTTACTTAGCATATTGGCTTCTACGAAAGCTAATGAATTATATTCAAGGCCAGCAGTTCCATAAGGCAGTTCTCCGTGAACCAAAAGGTGAGGTTAAAGTAAAGTAACGATATACCGTAGCTCTTTTCTGCGATCCATAGCAGATTCCGGGTCATCTTAGTGTTGGGATATCACCAATCTATTCGATTATGGGACTAGGCCATAACTAAGAAATACCGATATTCGATTTCATAGAGGTCACAGTAGTTTGTATAGTCACATATTGTATAGTTAGATGAGTGAAGTATAACCAAAGAAACCAATTTATCTAACCATAGGGAATTTCACATTATCATCATCATCGTGAACTAATGGCACTTGAATACCATGCCTTAGGTACCTAGGTATGACTGGATGAGATAGATATAAGCCAATGACGCCTCATACTAGTAGTTTGGTCGAAGTGGAGTTGGATAGACAACCATTGCATGAGTTAGGTAACAGTAAGGGGCATGTTTAAGGGAGTATCATCTTGAAATATTATATCCTCGATACTTCTATACTTGACTAGGTATAATAATATTCATATTTTTACAAGAAATCATGAAGTATGTAATATTACCGTCTATGGTTTATTTATCGACTACATAATTAAATAACCGTTTACTTAAAGCCTTAATCAAATCAATATTAAGTATAACCAGTATTAAACATTATAATTTATATAATTACCTTGCTCTTAAGTGCTTTATAACCATTCCTAGTATAAACCAACTTTAACTTTAAGCGATACCGTTTTCTATTCACCTACATCCTCTTAAATACATAGAGCTACAATGGGGAGTTTTATCAAGAAGCTCATATTTAGCCTTAATGAGCTATACACTGTACCTATAATCTTAAGGTGCCTTCCATAAGAGCTTTATCCCAAAGATGCGTGTTCCACCTATATTCAACTATATATCTCTTTCGAGACGTACGTTAGATAAATTTGAATAATTGAAAATTCTATTGATATTATACTTCAACTCTCTGCTAAGATATAACTAGTACCAGCAATGCGAAAAGACTTGGAGGAATATAAACGTAGTTAGGAATTGACTTTTTTTTTTTTTTTTTAAAAAAAAAAAGAATTAAGAGATGCCAGAATTTAAGTGATACTTAGAGCATGAAGTAACCATGGAAATTTCTGGTGATAGTGACTCTTGACGACGTTAAGAGGAGGTAGCTAAAAGCTAGGAGCAGCAACTGCTTGCGGGATTATATAATTGCTATGAGGGCTGCATATATAAATTAAATATAGGCAACTTGAAGATCGCGAATGAATGTCTAACCTAGTAGCCTATCTGAGTTTTATTCGTTGCAAGCTACATGTAGATGCATTTCCTCGATTATAGCATTGCGGAAAAGGAATAAAATACCTTCGGATCTTGCATATCTCACCCTACGTCATTCTAGACGTATATTTACTTGAGCTTTCCGATTAAGGCTCTCACTAACAGGAACGCGGGGCAGCGGGGTAGACACTACCTGCTACTGATCAATAGGTACCTACCCGGACCTATCCGATTTCCCTTGCCCTTAGTTTACTTCTTATCATGAATGTATGGATTTAACTGACGCATTGTCAATTCCTCAAGGCTAGAGGCTCTTCTCTTTCACAACTTCTGCCTGCTTCGAATTACTTACAAAGGTACTTCGCATTTCGAAAAATGAAGCTGAAAGGAACTCGAGACGCTAGCCATGCAGACAGTTGGTATGATGGGGATCCCGATAGCTTGTCCAGTCAGCTCGACAACTTTCTCAGTGATGTTCCAAGTTCTATCGATGACAATGGCCTCCCGATTCCCGGCGCTAAAGTCGTGATTGCGCCGTAGGTTCCTTTTCACTTCTATCCCTTAGTTATACAGTTCCGTTGTTCCTGAGGAATTCCTAACTTCTAGCTTGCCTAAAGACATGCAGGCTATTCGTACTCGGGACCCTGCGCAGCTTGGGCGTATAAGTGTCTCGACCTCACTAAAGCCAAGCGAGTCTTCGTCCTTGGCCCTTCTCATACGTATTACCTCCATGGATGTGCCCTAACCAAGTTTGCCAAGTACGAGACACCCTTCGGTGACTTGACTGTCGACGAGGATGTAGTCCAGCGGCTTCGCGACACGGGCAAATTTCAGGATATCCCCAGCAGAGGAGATGTAGACGAGCATTCGCTAGAGATGCATCTCCCGTTTCTCTACAAGCGACTCACGCAGACGTTTGCGTCCGAGGCTGAATACCCTACTATCGTACCCATCCTCATTGGAGACAATAACGGTGCTGAGGAGAAAGAGTTCGGCAAGTTGTTGGCGCCGTACCTGCAAGACCCAGACAATGCGTTTATCGTGAGCTCCGACTTCTGCCATTGGGGTTCGCGATTCAGTTACACGGCTTACGCGCCAGAGGGCAAGGTCGACCAATTACAGTCCTTAAGCCGAAAGGCGCCAAAGCCAACAAACCCGCCCATACACGAGAGTATCAAGCAGGTCGACCACCTAGCCATGGATGCTGTTGCGTCGGGCGACCACGACAAATTTGTTGACAACCTCAGACATACCAAGAATACTGTCTGCGGACGCCACCCTATCGGTGTTGTGATGGCGGCCTTGGAGGAGCTAGCAAAAGACAAGCCGGACCCCAACAGGTATCGATTCAAATTTGTACAGTACCAGCGCAGTAGTTTGGTCGAAGATGTCGCGGACTCGAGCGTGAGCTACGCATCTGCGTACGCGATTGTCTAAGGGGAGTAATAAATAGGGATTTGGGGATGAGGAGTTAGTGGTAGATGAGCTCACGTCCCGAAGCCGGAAATGTACTAATGACTACTGGATTCGTGAAATAGATAGCTTATGATAGGGTTACGGCCTAAATTAGAAGCTGGTACTCAGGCTCATTCATAGGGACCTATCTACCCGTGATTCTATAAGATATTGTCATTGCTTTATGCCTATGATATTAGATTTTCCCTAGGTTAGTACAAAGAATGACCAACATACGGACGCGTGCCTTAAAAGAAAGTGATAGGATAGTCGTTATATACTTGCCTAAAAAGCTAGGGAGGCTAATATCTTGATGAATAGGCCATCTTGGGGTTCGAAGCTTGACCTCCCCCTTCCCTTATTCGATGACTATTTCGTTTCAATGTTCGAGATATTTCGAGTTATACTACGTCGGTCTATAGGGCTTCTCTCTGGACTAATGATGATTCAGTCTTCGGTAATCGTTGAACCTAAACGATGAATGCACTGAAACCTTCCGTAGGTAGCACTAGAGTGGCGGGTTGTATTATTGGAACACATGCAATAAATTACTAAGCTAGGAGAGATGTGATAATTGGTAACAGGTAGCATATTGAAAAGTTCTAACCTAGGTCACGCGATTCGGGCTGGATGAGCTCAAAATTGGATGCATACTACTAGTTGGCATCTCACCACAACTGGACTCCATAATGATGAGATTTCGATGATGACGAGTCGCTGTGGCTTCTGGTGGCGGACTGATACGAGCTGGTCTACTACATACATATGTAGATATTAAACCTTGTTGCTACTGGATCCCGGATTCGTGATCGTTCGGGCTGGACTATAGATGCAAGCTGCCGTTAAATGGTTGCCTAACCAGATATTCAAGCTCAAATGTTGAGTTTGGTTGCGTGTGACCTGCGTGGCTGATGCCGATAGAGCCAATCGATCCTAATGGTCGGACTCGGATAAGTTCAAAGACGACATTCGGAATGGAGAACATCTGGAGTGTTTCTTAGCGTAAGTGGTAGCTTGGCATTGATCGACATAGAATTGAAATGGATACTGTTGAATGGCTAGAGATCTGTTCATGACAGGGGCCGATCCGAGAGCTAATTGTGCACCTTAAGCTATGTAGTATGTAACGAGGCTCAGCCTGACGCAAGTGTCTTACAGTAGTGCTTTGGGGAAATCTCCTGAGGCTATGTCAAGCCTAATCGTGTACATACATAGTACCTGAAGTTGGTTGTTCAGCCTCAAGGAGACTGGGCTCAGGATGGCTATGCTGGGGGTTTAGTGCGATTACCCCAGCCGGTAATTTTTAGATTGCCTAGGGCGTTCATATGGAAAAGGGGAGAGATATGGCGGTGATCGAATGCTATTATAAGCTGATTCTGCGGTTGTTAGTCCTTGGCTAAAGCGAGCTTCGCATGAGACTTTTGAGAGTATCCTATCACATTCCCCACAAACGAAGATCTTGATAAAAGGGATATACGAACATATGAAATGATAGTTACCTTATGTACATTTATACATAACTACTAAGATGAACGGTTAGAGGTTAGAAAAGCAGCGTTGAAACTAAACTAGGAGAATTGTAAGGTTGATCACTGCCACCTTGTTCTTAGGTTAGTAGGGCTACCTGGATGCTTAGGATGCTAGCTAAGAATAATATTATGTACCCTGCTACTCAATCTTACGTGCAGGTGGTACTTTGGTGGTTCTATGCTAATGAGATGGAATTCTCTGGTCAACTTCGAACAGTTCAAGTTTGTATTCTGCATTAAGGTTAGACTGATAACTAGTGTGATCCCATGGGTGTAGCTGCCGTAGCTATTTACGTATGCATGTTAAAAAGTGGTAGGCGATTCTCGCATCTGATACAATGTTAGAGATTTAGGCGACGTAGAACCAATAATATTCGAGGTGGATCATTTATAGGAGACAAGCCAGGTAGTGTACACTAGTGTTTACTGGGTCTATTACTGGGCTAGACGATACGATGCGCGGGTCCTGTACATTGCCTAAAAGAGTGTTAGTACCATTTTTAGCACTCCACCTGCCCGGACTAGTGCCATCCAAACCCTTTTTTTGGCTTCAGCTTGTCAGCTTGGCTCCTGTCTGGAGCAACAAATAACCAACTGTCAAAACCGTCTTTCTTTCCTGTCAGTACCATCATTTCGATTCGTTTTTGCAAACTTTAATTATCTCTTCCATCCCTTTTCCATAAGTTAGAGAAACCCAATATTGATAACCCTCTCGAATTAGTGCAAACAAGCAAGATATCCGACGAGATCCATCTTGGAAGCAATTTATCCTAGTCGAGTCTGCTCCCTAGCAGACAAAGCCGCCGAAGCGCCATGAGTGTAAGAAATCTACCCCTTGAGTGTTTCAATGGCTCCACCCAGTTTAGAATACTACACGCATTTCCTATCCTTTTGCGAACTTATTGTTTTCATTTTCATTTCCATTGTTTCTTCTAAACTTCACAGAACTGGTATTCTGTAATAAATAATAACTAACATTATGGCGCAGTACGGGTTCGTTACCTCCTTTCAAATCCTAAGTTACAATTGCGATAAAAGCGCTGTTTAAGGGACTAACACTCCTATTAATTTAGATACGGTGGGCAGCAGAACCCCTTTGACGAGCGGAACAGCGCTGTCAATAATGGCTACGGGCAACCAGAATACGGAGATGAATATGGCTGTACGTTTTCAAATACGACATACGGCAGCCTACAATCACGCTAATGAAGTTGTAGCAAATGTCGAGATGGCTTCGCTCACCCAAAACCAGGGTGGTTTCGGAGGCGGAAATGCGAACTCTATCCTGGGCGAGGTTACGGAAATCAACCGCGGGATCGATATGATTGACCGAAATCTTGACCAACTTAAGATGCTTCAACAAAGAGCTCTCGATGATGCCGACGCTTCCGCTTCCAGCAACACCAATCGCCAACTAGATGCCCTCAGCTCCGAGACCATGGCCCATTATAGATCGCTCACCGACCGCGTCCGTCAGTTGAAGAGTAACCCTGAGAGCCAGCAGAAGTTTGGTCAACAAGTTCGTCGCGTCGACAGCCGATTAAAAGATGCTATTAGGGCCTACCAGGGTGTCGAGTCAGCTTTCCGCAAGAAGACCCAAGAACAGATGGCGCGACAATACCGCATCGTACGGCCTGATGCCGACGAGGAAGAGGTGCGAGCTGCAGTTGAGGATCAAACTGGTGGTCAGGTTTTTCAGCAAGCATTAATGCAGAGCAACCGTCGTGGTCAAGCCCAAGCTGTCCTGAGCGCTGTGCAGGATCGCCATGCACAATTAAAGAAGATCGAGCAGCAGATGATTGAACTAGCGCAGCTGTTCCAAGATATGGACACGCTCATTATACAACAAGAAGTTGCTATTGCCAACATTGAGCAGAAGGCTGAAGAAGTGGTTGAGAATCTCGACAAGGGTAATCAAGAAGTGGGTGTAGCTGTCAACACTGCTAGGTCGACGCGAAAGAAGAAGTGGATTTGCTTGGCTATCGTCGGTATGTCTATATTGATTTCATTATATTTCTGTTATGGATGGGAAACTAACATTCTGATCTAGTTGCTATTATTGCTGTTATCGTCATCATTGTCGCGGTATATGTATCGGTCACAAACGCAGCGAAAAACACCGCCACCAAGCGTGACATTATACAACCAAACATACGGTCATGGTTCGAAAACGTGGCTGTTCCCCAACTTCTTAGCGAAAGAGGCCATCCAAGGGCATTTATTGCTAGTGGTGGGCATCCGGGCGCATAATAAGATTACTACTTATTCTTAGTTTCCCTATAATCGAGTCTCATCGCAGTCTCTACTTGGAAGTACAAGTCGGGCTGGTAGATGTGCTCTTTCCCACTATTCATCACCTACTATTCACGAACTTTGGCACGCAATCTCCTTCGTGTTCGCTTCGTATATTATACCTCTCCGTCGTCATTATACATATTTAACTCAGATACCTTTTCGCGTGGTAATTTGAAGCCAAACCGCTTGATTCGTCAGTTGGAAGTCAGACTCGATATTGGATTCCGATGGGCGGATAGCGAAGGTTGGCTGCCTACTGATAGAAGGGGCGGATTGTCTCTGGTAGCTTTCTGGCTACCTGATCCTAGGAAAAGAAAAATAGTCCTTTGTGTACTCAGTCTTATTTGTAAGCAGGCTTGGAGAAGGGGAGTTGCTCGCATTTCCCGGCGTTCGGACTCACTATGCAGAATTTTATTGAGTACAGTTTCCATTGGATTTGAGACTTGCATTGATGCCGACTGAATGTGTGTATTGTTCCTGTTTTTACGTAGTCGATGCGATAACGCTGGGATCATTAGTGAAGTGTATTATGACAAGACGTACTTACGATGGTAAGTAGGTAATTTAATACTCGTCACTATGTAGGTGAAGATTGTGTTGGCTATTATCGCACTACTATGTACTCTACTGCTATGTACACTATGAAGACTATCGAGTCAGGTGTTGGTGTCAGTTTGTCTCTATTTTGGGGTATGTTTCAGGGGGTTGTTCTCGGGATAGGTGCATATAACTGCAGAAGACTAGGTACCACTAATATATGCATTTAAACATATGAGGTCCCTTCACATGCATCCTTGGTTCATGCGTCAGACCCATTTTAGACCCTAGTGTATATTAAAATAAAGTTGCCGGGAGAAGTTATGAGCATCCTAGCAATAGCAGTAGTAGCAGTAACATGCCGCATGCCGCGAACCGCGACCGCTCCATCTTTTGAGATACCTTCGACTTTTACACCATTCATGAGTTCCAACGATACCAAATAGAGTCCATTTTATGCAGGAAACATCGGCGTTTAATAGAATCTTTGCGAAACATTGAATAAAGAGTATAAAAGTCACCCTTAAAATTATCATCTACATACATGCAACCAAACACTTTGTTGTAAACCCCCTTGTTCTTTCAGCTCGTCGGAAACCTCCAAAATGTCCGGGTTTGTCGACGGGGAACCTCAAAAGAGATAGCATACGACCCAATAGACCTTTTCGAGTGTCCTTTGGCATGCGAGAAGACATATTGATGAGGCTGATGCCATGGGCACGATGAAGGATAATAATGGCGATTCATTTGCCACCTACCAAAGCCGATTGCCGACGGCAAGGTCTTCACATAGCCGTAGTAGTTACGATGTCGGCGAATCTAGCACTGCTACAAGCCTTAACGAGCCTTCAATAGGTACAACGACCCTAGCCTATCCTCCTCGCATAGACCCCGACGAACCGAACTCAAGCCCCCATGCGCCAGATCAGGGAGGTAGGGACCTGAATCATGAGGTGCATAGACGGCGCCGGTCACAGAAACCCCGATCGAGTGGGGGCTTTCTCCTCGCAAATCCCCTTATCAACGAACCTCCTAAGCCAAGGTCAACGAGTCGGGATGATGGTCGTAGGCGATCACGTATACCGGGAGAAAATAGCAAGGGAAAGGGGTCCCTTGCTGTACCGGATAAGTTGAGTACAACGGGCATCCCCCAGATGGGACTGGGTATTGATGGGCAGGAAATGAGGAGGTCGAGCGATGGCCAAACACGGCGAACAATAAGCCCAATCCCTGATGAAGAGAGACGGCATAGCCATGGTGGACGAGGAATCTCAAGGATCCCAACTCCAACTCTGCGACCAAGTACGGCCCCCCTTGATGTCGATTCCACTCAGATTGTGAACATGGCTCTCAATTTGAGTGAATCGAGGCGCCTGGCAGATAGGAGAAATATGTCGAGTCCTATCCCTCCCCGACTTGCTCAAATTCCTGATAGTCTGGCTGGGGGTAGTCTTAAGCAGCACTTACAGCAACAGAGAAGGACTTCTCGCACCATTTCACCAAGACCCGATAAAGGCCTATCTCCAATGATTATGTCGGCATCGACAATGGCTAGCCCCTTGCAATATTTTGATCATGATGGTAGCTACCAATACCATTTCTCGTCTTCAACTCGTAACCGGGCCCAGAAGGCGAAGGAATACCTTGAATTGATGGCCCAATACAGAAGGTTACTACAATTTCTCCCACCACTTAAACAGGATGTCCGCTCCCGACCTTCGTCTTCTAATCTTTCAACACCCTCTGCACCTCTTGGATCACCCCTGAACCCTCTTACTGGCGCACTGCAAGTCGCACTGGGTCGGGCTTATAACCCCCTTCAATATATTCGGAACCGAAAGGTCCGAGCCCGGGAACGCAAGGCTATTGATGGAGAGGCGCAAGGCTTCTCAGATATCTCAAGGGTGACGAGTTGGATTGACGAAGCAGCAACATCCGCAGCGACGTCGGCCCTATCCCTTGGGTCTTCTTCACTTCCTTATTTTCCGGGAGCACACGAAAATCCCGATCAAGATACCCCCCCTTCTAATATCCCGAGACCAATTTCAACAATCGCGAAACCTAAACGGCTAAGAATCGATTGGACTATCGATCCTGCAGATATGCTTGCGGATGCCTACTGGCTGGAACAAGGAGATAACAAATATCTCATCGAAGACCGTCACTATTCCAAGATTTTCTCGCGAAAGCCGGAAACCCAAGTCCCAATACCCTACCAGGCAAATGAGCCTGTCACATCTGTTGTTTCCGCGTCTTCTACTAAAGAAGGCGACGTGGGCGATGCCACTGCTGCTTCAGAGACAGATCATACAAGTCCAACTAAAGTGGAGTTCGAAATGCCTTCCTTAAGCGCACGGAATCGTGCCCGTCAAAAACTTCAAGATCTAAGGGGAATGCACTACAAACCAAATAATGCCTCCCATAGTCATGACTTCTTACGGTTTAGGAAGGGTTCATTATCAGACACGTCGGATAGTGAGAGCGATCGCAAGAGACGAAACCGTACCGGTACTATTAGTGCTAACGGCACGGATCTGCTGGAAAAACAGATGCTGGAGATGCTGGCAAAGGAAGTTGACGAGGAGCAGAAAATCTCCGATGAGGTTGATATTGGGCGCCTCAAGCAACTGCCTGCAAGCATGGTGACGTCTGAGAAGACTTCGCATACTCCGGAACAGATGCGTAGTCGTAGGGGTTCACGAGTTGACATCATTGATAACTATGATAAAGCCAGCCGTGGGAGAGTATTACAAGGGTCTCCGGCAGGGTCGGGGCGTGCCAGTCTCGAGGTCCCTGGTCAGAACTATAGGCTATCGGTGGAGTTGGACTCTTCTCGGCCGGAGTCGCCAGAGATAAGATCGCGAGGCCGTAATAGTTATATGCCAACCATTGGCACGGATATTTCCCCGCCTGATAGCCGGCCAGGGTCTCCCAGCCGAAAGCCTTTCTCGAGGGTTAAGAGTATCTTCCGCGATCGTAGTAAGGAGCGAGAACGTGGTGCTGATCATTTGGTCCGCGATAAAAGTGACAAGGTGGATAGTCCTACCGAGCAGCCTGAGCTCTTAAGTCTCTCGACTGGGACTACGGAGCGATTTGGTTCGCCTGAACGGCGTAGGTCTAAGAGTCTCACACGCAAGCTCAACTCACGAAATACCAACGAGAGTCATAAATCACACCGTAGCATGGGAAGTGTTAAACTAAAAGCTGATGAGCAGATTGGTCTTCGAACCATTTTCAAAGGAGGCGCCAAGTTAGATGGCATGATACGGGGTGGCGTTTCTAAGGTAACTGATTTCTTATGGAAGAAAGATTCTGATACTGAGGATTCGTCATCTTCGTCGAGCGAAGAATCAGAGGAGGACTCTAAGAGAGGTAGAATTAGGAATTCTTTTACCTTGTCTCGTAGCAGCTCGCGACGTCGGGATGAGAGCAACCGTCAGAAGAACTACCTGGATGTCATGCCTCCGTTCAAATCAGCGTCGGTATCCTACGATAAGCCGATCTCTGGAGAGTTGGAGCCTCTTGCTTTAACACATACTACATCACGACCTACTAGGTCGCCTAGGTTTGACCGGCTGAAGCCACCTCGTATCGATATCCGTAAGGCTTCACCTCCATCGGAATTGGAACATACCAAGCCCCATCTGCTCCGCGACTCGGATGTCTCCGATACGGAATCACGTCCACGCGACTCGAGCGACAAGCCGCGGGACACGTTACCAGACTTGGCTGAAATACCCTCTCTTCCGGCCTCTCAGAACCGGCCTCGACTTGGTTCTCGAACGTTATCGGCGAGCGCGCGCCACTGGTCTATCTCAAACGGTAGCCAGGCACCTCAAGCCACACCAATTTCTAGGCGCGAGATCGCACGTATCCGCACGCTAATCCTGTGTTCCGGCATCAAGGCGATGGAAATTTCGCGGCGCGCACACGAGCAGTACCCGCTTTCCACGTTCGACGACAAGGCCATCGGGTTGCCGTGCACAGGCATTCGCCAGTTCCTACCGAGCAAATCAACCAACATCGTTGCGTCGGAAGCGGAACTATACCCGGCTACGGCGCACATATTCTCAGAGAGCATCGCACGCTCGATCCAGGCCTCGGAGACTAGCAGAGCGCGGTTTGCGGGCGAGACCGTGCCTGCGCTGTACCGGCGCGTGGATGTCTTACATGACCGTGTAGGCGGCGACTTGATGGAGATGACGCGACGTGCGGCAGACGAGGCGGACGAGGTCAACCGTGACCTGGTGGATGCGCAGCGACTCAAGGCGAAGCGTGTGACGGACACGATGGATAAGATGCTGCGGCGCCGAAGACGTCGGTTCCGGTGGGCTCGTCGTGCAGGTTGGCTCGCCGTCGAGTGGGTGCTTGTCGGGTTCATGTGGTACGTCTGGTTCGTGGTCATGCTCGCCCGTATAGTACTAGGCGTGGGCAAGGGCGTCGTAGGCGTCGTGAGATGGCTGCTCTGGCTATAACCTAACCCTGCGAGAAGGAATACTCGGACGACGAGATGCCGCGTTATCCTTTGGTTTGATGCGTCGAGAGCACTGAGTAAAGAGGAGGATTTGTTTGAATGATAATCTTTTGGTAATGATACCCCCCCCTGTGGTTGCGTTGCGCTTTCCTTTCCTCTTCTTCTGTCTAATCCCCTCCCCCTTTTCCTCTTATGACTCTTTATTACTGCTTATTTATTATTACTACTACACTACTACTACCGACTTAGCCCACACGGGCGATTTTCCTGTTTACCTACCTGCTTATTCTATCTATCATGTAAAACATACGCGCCTAGTTGTTATCGGTACTACCTACCTACCTGCGTTTTTTCCCTTACAATGTTATCGTTTCCGTTTCCTATAGCGTGGTTTAGTCGTTGGAGGAGAGAAGAGAAGAGAAGAGAAGAGAAGAGGAGAGGAGAGGAGAGGAGATATGCTGTGTTGTGCATGGAGGAAGAATCACAGTTATGTGGTGTGGAGTGTGGATGGGTTTAGCATGAACTCGGAGTACTACTAATAATTACCTATGCATTGCGTGGATTGGAAAAAATGGGATCAGAAGACTAGGTTGTACGTGTACGATATACGCGCTTCTATTACTTGGTGTTTTTAGCTGTAGGATGGTGTAATAATAATATTAAGTTTCTGCTCGTGGCTGCGTTCTTCAGTTTGTGAATTACCTATAGCTACCTACATTTGAAGCTTCGTGGTTTAAGAGGAAATATGTCATACATATGAGCACGTACGCTTGAACAATGGTGGTAACATAGGGGTAGGCTACCTACTTACGTAGGAGGTAGGCGAATAGTAAAATTAGGACTAATGCCATATTACCATTAATGCTTTGCTTGCTATACACTAACACCTTGGATGACAAACTACCAAATGCAAACTCCAAGCAAATACCTAAATACACGACATGCAGACAACAATAAGGTGAAGACAAATTATGCAATTATTCTAGAGCGTAATCTCGAATGGGGCCAACTGGGTCGAAGGGACAATATAAAGTAAAAATACACAAAACCCTTTGGTATTTCCTCTTTTGTCCGTCTACTCGATCCTCTTCTTGCCCTCTTCCGCGTTGAGATAGCGCGCGGTACTCAATCCGCGCTCGTGTCGAGCCACGAACGGGCCGAGGAGCGCGTCATTGTGGATCTTGGTGATGGTATTTTGGTAACCCTCGGTAGCCCAGGGTCGAGGGTTGAGTTTGGGCCAGTTGACCTGTAGTATTCTGTTAGTACTACATTTATGATATAGATATTTCTATAGAACCTAAAGATGAAGCGAAGGGAGAAGGAAACTTACGTAGAGCATCCCGTTATTAATAACGAAATTGAAACACCAGGCGGCAACCAACAACCAGAATAAGATGAAGAGCCTGATAGTCCAGACGGTTGAGCCTGGGAGGCGTCTCGTGAAGAGGCCCACGAAGACGAAAAATATGCTGAAGGCAAGAACGTAGGGGATGCTCTGGATGAGGATAGGTCTACGGTCCGCAAATATAAATGAGGAGCCGATGTTAGCGGCGGCGGGCTCGTAGGCACCTAGGAAGAGGTCGAAGGCATCCTGTCTGGGGCCGTCTCGGAAATTATTCAGGTAGAATCTTGTAACGGCAATGTTGCCATCTTGCATGATACCTGCCTTTGTACGTTTGCCAGTACGGGTAATATCCGTCTTCATAGCACCAGTACCCGCATATGATTTGGACACAGTGTCGGCGTTATCAGCCCATATGTTCCTGAAGAGGAATTCGAAAGCCGGGTCTGCGGTGGCGAAAGTCTCGCCTCGCTGGAGCAGACCAAGGTCGACGAACATGCGGTCCAGCGTCCATCGCGCTAGCATGCTCTGAACAACATTTGTGCGGTCGAGAGAGTCCATGCAGTTCGTTCGCACAACGCTGGTCTGGAAGTTTCTAGTCTCAAGACCACCATTAGCGGGCATATCTACACCGCGGAAGTACTGTTGTTTTATGAGAGCGTCTTGAAGTTGCTCGACGAGTAACATGGCCTTGTGCATCTGCATGCCCTTGGTTTCGTGGTGGTAGTCGAAGTAAACATAATGTAAACGATCGTATTCCTGTTTCGAAGAATTGGGCTCGATAATGTGGAACTTTTCATCAGTGATCGTGTCGCCTTTGACCTTATCTGTTGGTGATGAAACGAGCATCTGCACCATCTGTTCGTAGGCTTCCTTTATTCGCTTTTCGCGCCCACCCTGGTTGACTAGGTTTACTAAATAATTGTCCCCGTAAATTCGAATCTGCTCATCGAAGTGCTTCTTGGCTGCTGGGAGGGCTGTTTCGATACCCCTGACCTGAAGCTTAGGTGTATATTTGAGCGCATTGATTTCAGCCCAATATACGGGTACACTGCCTCGTGTTTGAACGTAAGATAGTACCTGCGTCTCTGCCCCTTCCGAAGTACGGTATTTGCCGCTTTGCATGTCGGTACTCCCAGCATATCCACCCAGACCTCTCCCCGTGTCATTCAGAACGACAATCTGTTCGGTTTCGTTGTAATTTGCGGCGTGCCCCTCCTCATCGAGACCTCTGGTGAAGTATCTGGTTCCAGCTCGGTGTCTTGCCTTACGAGTGATGAGGACAAGAGTCAGGGGTGTGTTCTTGAATGTAGTTGGTCGGATCTCGAGTGTTCCCCATATAACTGGTAGGATATAAGGGTCGGCACCCGGCTGGGGTCCTGGTTGCGATCGGTTGCCAGTTCTGCGGTAGTTGATGAGGTCTGATTGTACAAATCTATTCCAGAAGAAACGATCGTCGGCTCGCATCCAGAGTGGGCTCGAATTGTCCATAGTAGCTTGTCTCTGGAAACTGTTCGTGAGGTCGAGAGAATAGGAGAAGTACATGGGTCCCTTCATGATGTAAGTCTTGAGAAGCGATAAGAACTGGTCCTCATCAGGGTCGCGGATCTGTCGTTCGCGCATAGGGAGAAACTCGGTCGATATAATCTTGTAAACTATGTGGCTCTTAAGACGGCCCATGGGCTGGCTCTTTGTGATGACGATAACATACTTGTCTGCGTCATGTTAGTCTTGCGAATATATATATCAGTAAGGAGATCATCGGAGAAATACCAAGTCTAAGTCTAAGGAAGCCTAGTATACCAGGTATACTAGAAACGCGAGATACACGCTTGCTAGGGAAGTGGGAAGCTTCGCTTAATCTCACATCGCCTGTAGGGCGGTCGACAATAAGAGTCGGGGCATTAGGGGAGGAGGGCGATGTAAAAGTATAGGAGTCTGCTGCTACGTGGACATTAATGTCCCGGTAGGGGAGTGTCATGATGGGCTAGCTGTGTGATGGTGATGCTCAGCACGCACTCATAACAGGGTGGAAAGAATAGAGGGAGAAATCAACATGTAAGGACGACAAGGAGTGTAAAGAGGGTGAGACGACCGTGAGAGCACGTCGTTTTGGCAGTTGAAGAGAAGTTGCGCAGCTTTCCTTTAATCCCTATGGGTTTGCCGCTGATGTGAATGTGAAATAGTGTACATCTATATTTCCCGAAAGGGGATTTCGACAGCTGGACCGGTCGCAAAGATGCCAAGATGTTAGATGCCAAGAAAGGTAACAAGGTCTACCTACATACTATGTATTTCCAGGGTGTGCACGGTCCATATAATTATGATAAGGGACCGAAGTCCCTGTCTTATCGAATACATGCATACCAGGTTAAGAGGTACCTAGCATAAGATTACCTGTCAATCACGTGCTAATTATTCAATTAACAATAAAGAAGTACTTCACCGTATGTCATTCACTTGCTGCATGTGGTTTCCACTGTAGCCACCTGCAACGCACCGACTACCCGAGCCTGACGACGTGTTGCTCCACCGCCGCTCACCTGCTCAGCCACTCACCATTCAGAGCGCAATGGACTCTTGAACAACCTTTAGCTTCCTTCAACATCGCAACGTAGCCAAGGCAATAATCAATCAACACACTTCACACTTTAACCCATCTTGTTCCGGACTGCCTCTCGTTTATCTACGAAGCTAATTCTGTACTCAAACGTCCCTTTTTTCTCCCACAAACATTTAGCGTCGGATTACTACTTCACGGCTTGTCTTCCGTTGCACCCCCCCCGGTTACTGCGTCGTTGATTCTATACTGTTAGGATTGACGATAATAATTCCCTTCCGATAAGACAGACCCCATAGAGTCTCCATTATCAATCGCCGCTTCTGCCTCCCCTCCATCCCTGTCCGTTTCGACTTCCATCTCTCCCGAAAGACCCTCGAGATATCATCAGATCCCATTCACCATCTATCATGGCTTCTCGACCAGGGCCTGCAGCTAGAGGTGGTGTGACCGGCCGCTTTGCGCAGTTTAAGTTAGTGCTATTAGGTGTGTATTACAATTTTGGATCTTTGTGATATAGTATGCTAATAAGGACATAGGAGAATCCGCTGTCGGAAAGGTACCTAACTATCCCATCAGTAGACCCATTTTAGGCAGCACCGTTTGCTAACTCTTCCAAAAATAGAGCTCTATAGTCTTGAGATTTGTGAAGGTAAACAGCTACTTCATGTACCCTATAAAATGCATTTGTCTAATACCTATCTAGGACCAATTCGACTCATATCGCGAATCCACCATCGGCGCTGCTTTCCTAACACAAACCATTTCCTTAGATGAGAACACTACTGTTAAGTTTGAGATCTGGGATACTGCTGGCCAGGAGCGGTACAAGTCTCTTGCGCCCATGTACTACCGTAACGCGAACTGCGCCGTCGTTGTCTATGATATCACCCAATCCGTACGTCCCCTAGGAACAAAGATATGATGGTTAGGTGGGCTGACAGTGAGCATAGGCATCCCTCGATAAGGCTAAGGCTTGGGTAAAGGAATTGCAAAGACAAGCAAACGAGAACATTATCATTGCCCTTGCCGGAAACAAGTTGGATTTAGTTAACGAGCAACCTGATAAGCGAGCTGTCTCGACTGCTGATGCCGAGGCATACGCAAACGAGGCAGGATTATTGTTCTTTGAAACTTCGGCTAAGACTGCAGAGAATGTCCGGGAACTATTTACGGCCATCGCGAAGAAGTTGCCGCTCGATCAAGTCGGCCCCCGACATACCAGACCTGGACAGCGACCGGGAGGCGTCAGCTTGGCTCCGGAAGGTGCAAATACACAATCAGGAGGGCCTTGCGCATGTTAGAGGCAGTTCTGGGAGCTACTGGAGACTATCAAAACCTGGTGCGATGAAGTGCTAGAAGTTCCTCGTAGCATATTGATATACCTGGTACTGGGTCACTTGTTTAGTGCTATGATTGCGTCCTCGGGCAAAAGCACTCTATCAGACTCTGCAGAAGTGTTTAGACCAAGCCGCTATCCAGACCCGGCCTGCAATGGAGACTGGACGTATTTAAGAAGCATGAAGACAGGCGCGAGATGCTCAAGTGTATATTTCATTGGGAGTTTCTTGGCAGGAGGGCATACATGGTTTTTTTAATACCTGATTTTTTTGTTGATTGAGTTTCCCAAGGTACAGGCTTGGCTGCCGGGTGCATTGCAGTCGGTTATGAGCTAGAGGTACGTATTCGTGTGGTATGAGACGAACTTAGGACTGAGACTGAACGTTGCCGGGCTACTACGTATATAGCTCGACGAGTAATGCAATAGAGTAACATTTCTTCACGACGAGACGAGATATATACTATTATATCAGCCTTGATGGGATATTTGCATTGTGGTTTGTTTATATGCTTATATGACGTTGGTGTATTTTTATGTGATGTAAGTATAATTTGTATGTACCATGTACCACGTCTGGTATTGAAACTTGGAAGGGTGATGCTGTAATGCTGCATGTGGTGATGCCGGACGGAATCGATGATTACATAATAGGTACCTAGTTACCTCATAATATTGGTTAAAACAAAGTACATATGTACATGCGAGGTCCCACTAGACCGAGCACTTTGCGCTTGCCGGGATTGTCCTATGCCCAACGCAACTTGCCTCGAAACGACGTGCAGCTTAAAAAAAAAGCTTCCCGAGGTTTTTACATCATATAATCCCTCGCCAACGACAACAACTCCAGTCACAACGTAGCAACGGCAATCGCATTTTTGAAGGCCCACTCGATGCCCTCATGTTGCGGACATCGTTGCGATCTGTCAGGGCCGTAGGCAGCAGGCCTGTTGCTGCTGCTGTCGGCCATCAATGGCAGCCCGCGATCGCACGATCGGCTGATGTAGCTGGGAGGGTATGAAATCACCAACCATGGCATAACGCCAGCACCACCTTTAGAGCACTCCGGGCTAACATCAATTGCAATCAGAGATATTATGCCAGCAACAAGAAGCCCTCGATAAACGATCCTACACCCGCGAAACTGCCCACATCTGAGACCACCACTGCTGCATCGAGCGACCCCCCCGCGCTGAAAACTGAATCTAAGATTGCTTCCTCGACAATTGACTTTAAGGAAATTCCGCAGACACCTCCTCCGCCTCCGCCTGTATCAGAATCTTTAGTAGAAAAGGCCAGCCCTAAACCCGTTCCGCCCCCGCCAGCGCCTGTGAGAAAGAAGAAGGGATTCTTCCGTCGATTGTATAATTATGTCGTGACTCTGATACTCCTAGGAGCCATAACCTTCGGTGGTGGCGTATGGTATTCACGCATAAGCGACAACTTCCACGACTTCTTCACCGAATATGTACCATTCGGTGAACAAGCCGTGCTCTACTTCGAAGAACTTGACTACAAAAAGCGATATCCCGGAGGTCTGACCATTGGTAGCCGGGGTAAGGATACCGGAGCTCAAGTTAAGATATCGCCGCAAAGTGGCGCATCTTGGAGAGTTGCAGATGCCGGCGAACCTGCAGGCAGACAGTCGAGTGCCATGCGGGACATTGCCGCCAGTAAAAATGCTGCCGCTTCAGGACCCGAGAAGAAAGATGCCCGTGCCGAAGCGAAGCCTGCGGTGGAACCTGCCGAACCAAACGGTACAGCTCCGGAGCCTACTTCCGCTACGGCTTCCAAGGCCGTAGAGAAGGCCGAAGCACCGAAGAAGGAAACCGTCGGCTTCGTAGCCCCCGAGGTTGACGAGCCTTCTCGATTCCCCCCTCCTGCTCCCATTGACCCTCTGGCAGTCAATGACGCCGACGAGCCCGTAGTTCAGGATCTGGTTAAGATGCTTAACGATATCATCACCGTTGTTAATGCTGACAATGCCGATGACCGCTTTGCGTCCACTATCGGAAAGGCCAAGAACGAGCTCAACAAGGTGGGCTCCAAGATCCGCGAGCTGAAGACCCAGGTTGAAAAAGACGCTGCCTCTCAAGTAGCGAGTAAGGTTAAGGAGTTCGAGGGTGCGGCCACTGAGTTGGTCAGCCGTGTCGAGAAGGCTATGAATGCGCAAGAGAAGCAGTGGAGGGCAGAGTTTGAAGAAGAGATGCAGCGTATCCAGGCTGCATATGACTCGAGAATCAAGACGGAAATAGAGCGGGAAAAGCAGATCAACGACGCAAAGCTTAACAATATGCTACTCGAGCAGGCCGTTGACCTAAAGCGCCAGTTCTTGCGAGAAGTCAAAAGCCGTGTTGAGGAAGAACGAAATAGCAGACTCGGCAAGCTCGAACAATTAAGTAACGCTGTCAGGGAATTAGAGCAGCTCACGACTGGATGGAACGATGTTGTTGATACGAACCTCAAGACCCAGCAGCTGCATGTCGCTGTCGAGGCTGTACGCGCTAGTCTTAGCGACACCGAGCACCCACGACCTTTTGTTCGAGAGTTAGTCGCCCTAAAGGAGATCGCCACGGATGACCCAGTGGTAAATGCAGCCATCGGCTCAATTAACCCGTCAGCGTATCAGCGTGGCATTGCTACACCTTCTCAGCTGATTGATCGCTTCCGTCGCGTTGCGTTTGAGGTGAGGAAGGCCAGCTTGCTACCGGATGATGCAGGTGTAGCTTCCCACGCATCGAGCTGGGTCCTAAGCAAGGTTCTCTTCAAGAAGCAGGGCTTAGCGGTCGGTAACGATGTTGAGAGCATTCTTACCCGAACCCAGACGCTTCTTGAAGAGGGCGACCTAGATGCTGCAGCACGCGAGATGAATGGTCTACAAGGGTGGGCCAAGACGTTAAGCCGAGATTGGCTGGCGGAGGTTAGGAAGGTGCTCGAGGTCCAGCAGGCATTAGAGGTAAGTTTTCTACATACTATTAAGTAATTCATGTAAAAGGTATACTAACAAGTGGTAACTAGGTCATCTCTACCGAAGCTCGGTTACAGAGCTTGAGAGTAGAGTAAGCTGGGGGACATAGGAGACGGAAGCATATCCTTTTCTTTCCCTTTACCTTGTCACCTGTCCCTTGTACATTCTACCTACTTGCCTACCCAACCTACTTTGCCCTTGTCTCTAAAGGAAAGAAAATAAAAGGGAGACGGGAAGGACGGCTGATTAGCCTGTGTATGAGATAATAACAAGCAATAGACGGCGGGCATATCCTGCTTTTGAACTGTTTTATGTCTTGTGGTATATAAGTGTGTATGCTAAAAGTGATTTGCAGGCTACGTAGTTAAATGGTTTATGATGGGGAATAGCGCATACCTTCTCTTTCCATTGAAAGTGGAAAGCTTTTATGCTGGTTCTTTATAGCTAGGTAGGTACCTAACCTTTCATTCTATATCATATTCAACCGCGTTTCTTGAGTATATCTTAGGTCCAGAGGGGAATTCAGGGTGTGCTTAAATGACATAGAAGGCACCTATCGAGTTCATTATTAAATCCATACAAGTTTAATTATTTATGGATGTCCACAAGTGCTAGAGACATAGCACATTGCTTATTCAAATATGATTGGATAACATCTTTATACTATTCAAAGTTTTGATTTGTTTGTATAAGTGGAGTGTGTACCTGTGTCTCTCTGGCACTCGAGGTCATAATTCTATTATAGCCATTCTAAGGAGACACGTGCCAGTCTAGGATGCGCCCCGTTGGCGCATAGCCGACGGCCAACATCTCAAGCATACTAACAGCTTATTCGAAGCCTATTTGACTATAGGTAAGGTTGATGTGTATGGGATAGCGGTACCTGGGGTGTTGGCAAGGATTTGCATTACTAGGTTAGGGCTTATCCTTTGTCATATGGGCAACTCCATTCCTATCCCTTTACATCGTACATAATAGACAAAATATCTACCTTGCATTGGCTTCCGAGAGGACTTCTCAAGTTTGAATTGTTATACGATATACTATAATAAGAGCCGCAATGGGTCTTTTTAACCAACTTCCTCATGACCTGAAGGAGGTCGACATTATCGTCGTAGGAGGTAGAGCTAATACTATTCTTAGAGGCTGGATTGCATACATATAACCTGTAAGCTAACTCTTCACAGGAGGGACCGCTGGTTGCATTGTTGCTTCGAGGCTCAGCGATGCTGGCCGTGACTTGTCTGTTCTGGTGATCGAAAGTGGACAGAATAACTACAATGTGCCCGCAATCATCCACCCGATCCTCTTCATGGGTAATTTAGCGCCTACTAGCACGACGACTTTATTTTACCAAGCCGGCCGGGAAGAGAAGGTAGGAAATAGGCAATTAGTTGTGCCGGCCGGCGGTATCCTCGGCGGTGGCTCATCTATAAATCTTATGATGTACAGTAGGGCACAGCGATCAGATTTCGATTCTTGGAATATGCCCGGCTGGTCTGCAGATGAGATGATACCATATTTGAAGAAGGTATCTAAGGAACAACCTAGCTGTTGTAAATCTTAGCTGACAGGCTTCGTAGCTTGAAACGTACCACGGTCCTGGCTCTAAAGAAACTCATGGAGACAGTGGGCCAGTCCAGATCTCGGGAGGCACATACCGTGCTCTCACATCGGAGAACAATTTTATCGAGGCTGCAGAGAAGGTTGGCTGGCCTGAAATTGAAGATCTTCAAAGCCTGGATTCCAACAACGGCACCCAACGGGCTGCACGTTTCATCTCACCAGGTGGCAAACGCCAAGATTCTGCCCATGCATATCTACATCCTCGACTTCAAGACGACAAGCATCCAGAGTTAAATGTCCTAGTTGAGTCTCAAGTCATACGAGTTATTGTAGACGATAATAAGAACGCTGTTGGTGTTGAGTACCGGTCTAATCCTAAATTCCAGAACGATACCACCATCCGGAGTATCCGTGCCCGCAAGCTGGTGGTCGTATCGAGCGGAGCTATAGGAACTCCCTCCATACTAGAGAGGTCCGGCATAGGTAGTCCAGAAACCCTGAACCGAGTTGGTATTCCGGTCATATCCGATCTTCCTGGCGTCGGCAATAATTATCAAGACCATCATCTGCTCGCATACCCATATAGGACGAGCCTAGCGCCAGAGGAGACAGCTGACGCAATAATACGCGGCACCCTCAGTGTTGAAGAGCTCGTCAAGACTGGGGACCCCAGAACTGGCTGGAATGCCCAGGATGTCACTTCCAAGATCCGACCAACTGATGCGGACGTCGCAGAACTTGGCCCTGAGTTTCAGTCGGCTTGGGAACGTGACTTTAAGGCCAAGCCAGATAAGCCTCTAGCATTGATGGCTCTCGTCAGCGGGTAAGTAATTAGCTTTACTTACTAAATATGCATGTGCTAATTATCAGTAGATTCGCTGGTGATCCGAGTAGTGTGCCGGTGGCCCAGTACACGTCCCTGACAGCATTTACTGTATACCCCTATTCTCGAGGCTACGTGCATATCACAGGTCCAAGCGTAGACGACCCAGTAGACTTCAAAACAGGATTCTTTACTGATGCCCACGACATTGATATCAAGAAGCACATCTGGATCTACAAAAAGCAACGAGAAATACTTCGCCGTACGGATATGTATCGGGGCGAGGTAGCCATTGCCCACCCGCCGTTTGCTTCCGATTCCGAAGCGGCGTGTATCGAGTTAAGCGACGGTCCTCTCTCCAACGTGGAGAACATCAGGTATACGGCGGCAGACGACGCGGTTCTCGAGAAGTGGCTGCGCGAGAATGTAGGCACTACTTGGCACTCTTTAGGCACATGCAAGATGGGGCCTCTTGGGGAAGGAGGCGTTGTAGATGCGAGCCTGAGTGTTTATGGAGTCCGGGGGCTCAAGGTTGCGGATTTGAGTATCCCACCAGCTAACGTAGCCGCCAACACGGCCAATACGGCTTACGCGATAGGCGAGAGGGCGGCTGATATCTTCATTAAGGAACTTGGCCTTGGTGGTCAAAACATCTGACGAGAATGCGGTAGTTCTTTTTTACCCGAGTTCTAGAGGGGCCGACGATAGTTGCGACAGAAGAATAAATATTATTACATATAAAACGGGCCTCTTGTACTATACACCAGACACCTCACTACGTACCTTTAACATGGCTACATGGGTAGGCACTCATATTGCACGAGCAAACTGATGATGCAATGATGCATTGTTCTTTATTAATGATAGTGAAATTTAACCTACTTGCCACAACAGGTTGCCTGCACTCAGATATCCATAGGAATTATGTCTCATTTAGTATATCGACTACGCTTGAATATTCGTTTTCATTTTGCGTCCTATAGCTTTGAGTAAACCTCTCGCTCCAAAGGAAGTACATGAATTTCTATATGAATTATAGAGGTCGTAACATTGAAGCATCAATTCCAGCAAGTAAAATGCTGCAGCCACTATAGGAGAACTGTCAGGACTCGGATGGGGAATTCGAAGCAAGGGGCATTTCCACTACAGTTATATGATAATAGGCCCCCATAGTTGGATTAGAGTTTAACAAACCAACGAAATTGGTTCCTAGCTTCTTAGTCTACCTTGTGACAGCATCTGATCCTGAAGGAATCGAGTACTTCCCAGGCCGGGACTTCACTTGGTACTGTAAACTAGGAGTTATGTACTCACCTGAGTACTCTTCAACCAGAACCGCCTTGGGGTTGTCCTGGGGGACTACGCCATTGTTACGAAACAGTTTTGGTCAGCAGATGCATGCCTTTCTAATGCATACGTAGATGTGATAGTATTTTATCTGAAACTGGGGAGTGGTAGTATACTGATGAATTATGATATTAGGTACTTATATCAAGCCTTCGACGCCTTGGGTAAATAATAGCGACATAATATTGGAAATGAGCATAACGCCATATGTAGTGGCGACTAGTCGAAAGCAGCCCATGGCATACTTCCCCATTGGAGAGATACGAGGTGAAGTATAATGGCGTTATTCAAATTTCCACACCCGAAGTGACCAGACAGTAAACTACATGTTTTTACCCACGGTACAAATTAATTTGACTTTTGGTTACAAGGAGTGGCAATATCGCAAACTATTACTCAGGATGTAATAAGCTTGTAGGTGCTCCATGCTCCTAGACTAATTTGTGAGCTATGCCATATGCTTAAACCCGGGAGTTTATAGTGACGGTTCGATAGTTTGTCCGCATGCATCTATTGTTGATGGGCCGTATCCTAGATAGTGATTTTGCATTTAGAAGAGAATCTTCGGGCGTCACTTGTATGAATAGCTCACGAGGAGTGGAGGCTTGATGTGTATTTATATGGAAGGAATATCTTCATATTTTTCTATACTCTCTTCATCTCGTATCTCCATTCATCTCTATCCACCTACACAGGAAACAAACTTACTCGAAGAAATACTGCATAAAAAACCAAGGTAATCCATATTCTAGCAGCCTAAAATCACGATCTTTAACTAATAATACACTTATGCAGATGCCTTCTGCAAATGGGTTTATCAAGAGTGTCGCTGGTGGCAGCAAGTTCAGCGCTACTTTTGTTATCGACGAAGTCCAGTATCACTACAGCGGCAACTTCAACCCTTCTGTACAGGCATTCGAGTCCAACGAAGCTGTACTTGAATATGGTTATGAAGGGCAATTGACCACCCAGCGACAGTTGGAAGGGAAGGTTGGCACCCAAGATATCGATATCATTATCAAAAACGGACCGACGATTAAGGGACTTCTCAATATGCCCATTAATCCGGCAACACGCGTCTCTGGAACGGGTACTTGGGCACAGAATTGACCAAAGATTGTCTCTTGCGCCATGATGAACGAATGGAATAGTGATTGTGGGACGAGTTGCCGGGCTATATTAAGGAGAGGAAGTTCAACACCACCCTCGTGGGAATTGAAGAAGCTATATGGAATGTCTCATTCAGAATTCTAATAGTCTGCTCCAATATTGCCATTCCGAATTCATGTCACCATATTTCAAAAGAGTTGGTTGGATAGAGTTTTTGTATTTGTACATATTGATTAAGGGATAGGGTTGTTAGATTAGTTAGCTGGTTAAGGGGGGGTATGGAAGCCCATTAATATAATTGTGCCAAAATCAAGAAATAGGAGGGGAATCTTCTAAAAAAGATAATATTAACATAGCCATACATTAGCCATACACTTATAAATAAAATTAAATATTTATACAATAAAAGAATAACTTAATATAAATAAATATAAATAAAAAATATATCAAAATTTTAATCTATATTATACATACGATTAATTAATACCATTTACATTTTTATTAATATAATATAATATTAATAATAAAATAAAAAAAAAATTTATTAACTTTTAATCCTATTAAAATAATATTATTATTTGGTTCTATTAAAACCTTATTATTAACTAAATTATAATTAAATTTAAATATAAACATAAATAAAAACTAATATATAAAATATTAAACCGTACAATAAAAAACTAAAAATTATAACAGCAAAATTACGTACAAAAAAATAGATTTATATTTAAAAATTTAAAAAAAAATATATTAATACTATTCTTTATTTATTTACTTAATTAAAATATATACAAACATTTAAATAAAAAAAGATATAATATTACCTTATAATAATTGCAATAAATTTAATAAAATTTTGGTTTAAAACGTTATATAAAAATAATAGCTAAAAAATAAAGAAAAATTAAAAAAATAAAAATTGCCATAAAAAAAAATTCTTAAAATCTAAACGATTAAATAAACTCAAATAATAATACATATATAATACCGTAACAAATAAAAATAAAAACTACTTTCCCTAATTTATATAAATACCTAATTATAATAATTTTTTATTTACTTTAATATAATATAAAAATAAACTATTCAAAATATATAAGAAATTTTTTTTTAATACAATTTAACGTTATATTTAATACACCCAAAAACAAAAAAGAAAATTTATTATATATAAACCCAATTAAATTTAAAATATTAATAAACATAATAAATTTAAACATTAAAAAATCCATATATACAACTCGGTTAATAA